>WTSP01014506.1:0-46776 GCA_025331215.1 Actenoides lindsayi | reverse complement strand
GGGGGATGGGAGGTGAGGGGGGTGGGGTGGAACAGGAACAGCCAACCAACCAAGAAACACAAACCCCAACCACCGTTAAAATTTCTACGGAGGTTTTAGAAGCTCATTCCGGTCTCTGTGACAGGTTTGGAAGGATTAGACCTAACAGAAACCCCTGAACACTCTCTCAAATTCGAAGTTGGGATCAATCCTCTAATAATGTACGGAACACGTTTTAATAAATTTTAGAATCATTTTGATAAGCTTAAAAAGAAAAAGAAAACCAAAACCACAAAACAACCACTCCAAAACCAAATTTCCAAATCATAATGTGTTAGCCAGCACACATGAGCATCTGAGTGACAGAAAATCATAGAAAAAGAAAAAACCAAGTAATTTAAGTTTTTGAAACAAGTGGAATAGTAAATCTTGCTTCTGCAACTATCTGGAATTTCTGCCCTTCAGCTGGCTGTTAACTGCTTTACAGAGATCTTCTCATGTAATACCAGTGTAATAATGTAGCTGGAGCAGTGATGTGATGTTTCAACTAGATGCAGTATCACTTAGACATCCATGAACCTATGCAACTAAAGCCACAGGGAATAAAAGAGTCTCCACTGTATTGGTAACAGCATCCACCTACACAACCTTCTCCCCAGAATCATCCAAACCCCTGTACATTAAATCTGGGACAAGCCAGACACGCATCAGAACACTACCAATGCATCAAAGTGCCTCTCTGTCCTAAGAGCACTACGCATCACTGACAGAATAAAATTCAAAAGTCAAATAAAATTACAGGTTCCAGTTTACACGGTGGAAGTAAAAATAATTAAAACCTTTCAACTGAATTCATTTTGCAAGATTATAAAGTTACTTCAACAAAAAAATAATGGTTTTAAGGCTGCTTTAGCATGGAAAATTTCAACAGAAAATTAAGATAATCTGAAATAAAAACTACTACTTTACCCACAAACTTAAGGTAACAGGACAACAAATTACGGAAATTCCCAAAACAAGGAGCAGACCAGAGAGAATGTACTGTTCCTTTGGAGATTTTCTGCTACCTTGAGCTGCATACCATAGAACTCATTCACCGCACCCTTTAGAGTATTAATTTTGTGCAAAAAACCTGAAAAGGCAGTTTCTCAAATATAACTGTCACAACATGCACACACAGCAATATTACTTCAGAATAGGTATTTTAGCATTGGTTACTATATACTGCTACATAGATAAACAAGTGCAAATTAAACATGGAAAGAAAAATCATGTTTTTATGATAAAAATACATTTTCATAGAGAGATTTATTGCCTGAATTGCACAAGAATGGCCAGCGATCAGTCTAAATTCCAAGTATCACAGTACTACACCAAACTAAGTTTTTTCTCAATGTTGTGTTTGGTAGCTTCCCAGTTCCAAACCTGTCTACTTCTAGACACTGTCCTCATCATCAGTCATCACACTGTACATTTCTCCTTTCACCCCGTTAGCTGCTTTAGAACAAGGGACACTATTACACTTTGTACAGTGCAGATCCTCCCAGTCATTAATTATCCAGTCATTAATCTTATCTTGTCTTCTTTATCTAGTGAGTATCAAGAGTTAAGATACATGAACTTTAAAAATTTTACCTTTTCTAATGATTTTTGTTTTTCCTTTTCTCTTCCTCTTTCTTGTTTTTGAAGAAGTTTCACAATAATTACTGTTATTGGAATTTGTCTCAGATTCTGTATCAGAAGAGTGACTGAAGCTGGCACCAGGTCCAGATTTTGAATTCCCTGAAATTCTAGTGGGCACCAAGCTCTCGGAGACAAAACATCCCCCGTCCTCTCTGTCTTCTGTTTCAGATTCTGCTGTGTCCTCTAAATCACTCAAGACTTTTGGTTTTTTTAAAGGAGGAGGAGAAAGCTGCAGACTAGTTGCTCTACTGCCATTCCACCTATCTGATTCAGAATCGACTTCATCCTCAGAGTTGCTCAGTGCAGGCTTATTATATGCAGACGCTGACTGGTCAGAAACTTTTTGACTGCTCTCACCCTCTGAATTATGGCTTTTGGAGTCCTCCTCTGAAAAGTCTAGGCTGGGACTTTTGATTCTGGGAGATACAGAACGGACTGTCCCACGTAACTGTTTATGACCATTGCTTTGCCAGTTTTTCTGCTTCGTCTGTGTGTCTGTCTCAGAATCTGAAGTTCCATTCTCAGATTCACTAACGAATCTTCTTCGTGCAACAGAGGAACCAGGTTGAGAAACAATTTTCCTCTTGGTAGGCTGCTCTTCTATTTCTTTTTCACTTTCAGACTTTAAGCCCACATCATCCTCAGATCCCTCCAGTAACATCCGCCTTGCTGCAGCTGAGGCATTTCGGTGAGGCAGTTTTCTGTTCCTACATCCAATACCAATACTTTCTGAGCTTGAAACCTCTTCCTCCACGTCACTCATTAGCCTTAACTTATTAGCAGCCACAGCAGCACTTCTGCGTGGAGTTTTTCTATGTCTACCAGTACTATTACTGGTCGACTCAGATGTCGCCACTGACTTATCTTCAGAGTCACTTCTATATAACTTTTTCCTGACAGTTTTTCTTGTATTCCCATTCTCCTGAAGAAGTGTTCCTGTAAAGGAAAGCAGAGATTAAAATCTTAGATCTAAAAATAGCAGCAGCATCAGTCTTGTCACATAGAGAACAGGTTCAATTCACAGAAATGACAAATGAAATATACTCCTAGTAACAACTACATACTTTTGCTGTCTGCCAATAGAAATTATTTAGTTATGTCATAAATTTCAGACTCATTCTAGTTGTGTGAAAATTAAAACTTCTTAACAAACGATTGCTTTTACTTTCACTAAGATAAAAAATGTTGCAAGACATTCCCTCTCGCTAGGTTCTTGTTTTCTGCCCTCCTCCCCACCAAGTACTGAAAAAAATATTTTTAAAACTGCAGTATTTTGAAAGCTTCAGAATAACAGAAACCAAAAAGTTAGTCTCTTACATATATAGCAATGTAAAAAATACTAATTACATTTAGAGATATATACACACACACTTGTGTTATTTGCCATTCACAAGAAAACTACTCATTTCTTACCTATTTGTTTTCTCTGAGCAGCTCGGTTTCTAGTTATCCTACAATTGCTGTTCTTTCTTCTACATACACCATTGTGGAGTGGAGTTGATACAGGAGCCACAGAGCTTTCTTTGCTGTCTTCTGAGCTACTTGTAGAGGATGAAGATGAAGTAGATGAAGAGACCAAAGAACCTTCCATGTCACTTTCTGTTAAAATACATAATAAAAAAGTCAATTAGAACTCCCAGCATTCTGCTACCTTCCAGTTAAGAGCTACATTTTGCTGATAAGGAAATCTTCAAAATATCCTCATGATATTATCTTACAATACACTATCATGCCTTAATATCTTACATGTAGGAAACTGATAGCCCTATAAAATATACCACTCCATAAAGTGTTCAGTGACAGGAAGCTTCTTTACTTGAAACTTAAGTATAAGTTAAAGTAACAGCTGTTTCCAAATAAGAGATTTAAGAGAAAAACATGTTAAAACATATTCTGACAGATCTCTTTTACCAGGACTTGCATTGTTATTCCCAGAAAGAAGCTGAATTTTTGTCAAGGTGACATGTAGAATAAGGAGGAAAAGACAGGAAGGATTTTATATCTCAGGAAACTTCTGTCATTTGCTAATTTTGGATGACCATTTTTATGTAACATACATGGGTGTATAGCCTGTATTTTATATAGTACCATTTATCTAATACATTACATCTTCCTCTCAAATATGAGATATCCATTCACTACAACCACTTCCCTACACAGCTGCTTGAAATGAAGAAATTCTATTACTCTATTTGATAAGACCTAAGCGCATAAAGTAATCATGTAGTTAGCAGGTCAACTTTATCTTATTACATCTTACTCAATTCAGCTTTATTGTGAATCCCCACATAAAAGCAGCAAAAAACCCCAAACTATCCATTTTGCAAGTGTATATGAAACCAAGATAGCTCTGCCTCTAAGAAGCAAACTGTCCTACTGATAGATGTCTACTTAGGTGCAAACTTTTTCATTAATAAAAGTTAAGTAAACTGACTGCCTTCTGTAGGATTTTAAAGCAGAAAATTCTATGTTTAGTACACACATCTTTTATAACATTCAGTGATGTAGCAAGTGTCCAAAATTCATTGAAATACACAAAAAAATATCTGTATTACACAAACTCCAAACTGCATAGAAATCTTCTCTAAAGTAAATAAGTAATTAAAAAAAAAAAATCACATGATAAATGCAAACCTCATTTAAGAATTTAGAATTAAATTGCAAATTATGGCAATTATAAAGGAAATGAAACTTCAGTGGACAATTCATAGATAAGACCAAGATACAAATCCTCCCATGAAAGATTCCATTTCTGACCTGAAGATAATGCAGAACAATTTGTTAGTGTTGTGGATCTAGATTTTCCATTCCTTTCAAAAGATGCCAGGCATGCAGAATCAGAGGATTCACCAGAGGAACTCTGGTTGTAATTGCTAGCATTTGTTTTATGGCTTGCAACACAGGCGGCTCTGCTTGAGGTAGGTTGAGTAAAAGAATCTTCCTGCTCAGATTCAACTTTTGCCTGAGACTTTAATGGTTTCTGCTTCAAATTTCTACTGAAAGAGAAAAGAAGTAAAAACAAAACAGGGTTTAAAACTATGAGAAATAATAGCAATTATAGATTTTAACAATATTTCTCTCTGAGAGCTTAACTAACTGTATGCTGTAATACTTTAGATATATGAAAGGGTTTGTGAGCTAATGTGTTGTGGCTCCATTTCAACCTTCATAAGGATAAGCATGAAGTACGTTCATGAAAATAACAGTCTACAGTCCCACTGAATTTATACAAGAGGAGACATTCTTTCTGTGCTCTGAGAAACAAAGAAGTTAATACTGAATGCCTTCTAGACAGCAATGTCCTCTTCCTGTTTCCCAGGAAACTGAAACAGCAGCCTCAGTTTCTGCTGAATTCCCAGTCTCTTGTTAATTGCACCTAAGCCTCAAACTATTATCCCACAATAAACTGAGTTCCAAAAAGACAAAAAGGGTGTATCTTTCGAGAAAGTATAATATCCAAAATAAAATGTATTTATTTGTAGAGAAACTCACTGATTTAATTCCACAACCAGCAGTTGTGTCAAAAGCTTTGTTTTCCTTCACAAGAGAAAAAGGTATAGCTAGTTACCAGCAGACTACTACAAGTAAAAATTTCTGTAAATTCCATAGGACTGAATTTCTTCTGTATGTGATAAAACGTGTATGTGTAATACATGCAGCTTTGTAATCTTTGTAATACGTACACCAAGTAAATCTTTGTTACATTCCTCATTATTTCAGTCAGATTAAATGTTGATTTCCTGACTGAAATTTTAAAAAAAGAACAGTAATAATATTATTATTATTATTATCACAAGCAAAAACCCCAACCTTTTCTACTCTTCAGACCCTTCACTGTTTCACAGACAGTTTCATACTACTTGATGATCTTGGAGGTCTTTTCCAACCTTAATGATTCTATGATTATGTGTCTTTCCTACTGTAAGAGAAGTAATCATAAAAAGTCTCACTGGAGTTACCTAACCATTTAATAAACCAAGTTTTCTCTTTTCATAAGACTAAATATGGATAGTTAATGTGAATACCAGTCAGCTGTGATGTATCTCTACATCATCTTCATTTGGTTACCTGAGCATTTTGGTAGGATGCTGCAAGGAGCTTTGATTATGGAGTCTTCTAGTATACCTCTGGTTTCTTCGTAGTTTTTCATTCTGTTTCTGACCATTTTTGAAATCTGAAACAATCCTTCTTATTTTCTCTTCAAATAGTGCTGACAATCTCAAGGTCATACTATAAATCTAGGTAAGGAAGTGGCTTATATTAAAAGCAGAACCTTTCATCCAAGAATAACAATTCTAAAATTAAAAATTGTACAGAAACAAAATAGAAAAAGCATTGCACACAATCCTATGTAGCACTAGGTAAAACAGAAATGAACATACTAAATATATTTTTGTCATACTTCTCCTGACTATCTATCCAATGAGCAGCTTTCTCAAAAGTACTGATAAACACAGTAATTTAAAAATAGTATTTCATTAAGACAAGCACAAACACCCCCCTCACTATTAACAGCTACCTTTGACTTCTTGTTTGGAGTATAGGATTTTGCATTACTAAATATTAGTCGTATATCTTTGCACAGTTCCATTGGAGTGTCATAATTTCCAGCTTCCAGAGTTTCTTTCACTGTACCAAAGTCCATTGGAGTGTCTATAATATGTCTATAATCCTAGATAAAACATATGAAAAGAGATTCAAAAAGATATAAAGGAAAAGCAACACTTCTGAATTTTATTTCTATAGTTTAAGGGTAGCTGAGATGACTGCAGATTATCTTCACCATCAGTTGAAAATGGAAGCACCCATCACAGCAACAGCAGTGGTACTTGATTGAAAGTCTACACTACATTATCCCACACAAACTCTTGGTCATTTTTCAAGGTGATCTTTAGAATTTCTGAAGGATCGTAAGTCAATACATGCTTGCACATGCAAGTTTTCAATTTCATTTCCCTTGAGTTTCATCAATAAAAAACACCCAGTAAGAGTAACATGCATGTCGAGGTTTCATTGTAAATTGAAATGAGACTGCTGTAAATTGTCATGTAAGCCTTTCCCTGATGCATTTTACTGTAAGAAATAGACTGATCTGGTTTAAAAAACAAAAAAAAATAAATTAAGAAAAGTCAAACCACCTCTATCTTTCTCTCCTGTTAATGAGTTTTAGAGAACCTGAAGATGTTTTTAAAACCTGAAGTGAGACCCAAATTCAAGATGTGAAGTCCACAGGACACAGTTGCATGCTTGTTCAGAATTTTTGTTTCCCTTAAAGTTTGTTGGGTGTTTAGACAAAAAGAGACCAAAGATTTAGCAAGAATACCTCAAACAGCTAAGAGAAAGAGAAGGAACAAACCAAGTTTATAGCTCAGCCTCAGGTTTTGTAGATTGTCCCTCAAGAAACTAATTTTAACTAAGAACATACAAATTTCATGAAATTCATTTCCCCATAAGGGACAGTAAGAAAGCAAGCAAGAAAAGACTGCCAGTTGTTTCAAACCATATTTAAGGTATCAGGGTATTTTTAGACATCATCACCGCTCTTCAATTTTGTGTTCTGTGTCAGTGTTTTGATGGATGTTATCCTGATGCAGCAGAGCATACAACACACAGTTCTAAGCACAGAGCAAAGCAAATTTCCTCCAATGAGTTACGACTAAAGCCCTAAAAAGAACAACTAGTTCCAAGGGCAATCTTACTATGGTACCAAAAGCTAAGGGGGTGAGGGTGGGGTATATTTTGCAAAGTTAGTAGGAACAACTTACAGGATATTGATCCAAATCAACTGGCTGCCTGAAAGGTTCAGAATCTTCACACTGGAAAATTAAATTCACCAGTTCCATACACTGCTTCTTCCAACAGTTTTCATCATAGCCATTTTTCATGCCTTTTCCTCTTTTCAAGCCCCGTCCCTTGGAAAAAAAAGTTAGAAAAAAGCATTACTGAAATATAGCAGTAAAAACTAAACCTGAGAATCTGTCTGGAATTATTTCTGTGGCAGAAAACTGCACTTCCAAACATCCTGTGTTATAACAAAAAGGGCACTATACTACTAGCAGATTTTTCCTAATCTTTATTAACAAACCCTGAGAAACTATGGAATTTTCTTTTACTATCTTTCAAGTGTTTTTTTATACTGAATAGCTAAGGCATATAAAAATATACCTTCTGATACCAAATTATTCTCAAAAGATCTGCATAATGTCCATCATTCAAAATATTCTTTTCCAAGCATCTCAGCTGAATAATGCTCTTATTTCAGTATCACACCAAAATATACAGATAACTGAAAACTGTTTACACTGAAAAACACTGGTACTAAACTCCTAAGTAAGATTTTTTTTACACAACTATACAGGAAAGAGTATAGAAGCATTGAAACAGCAAAAATCTACTTAAACAAAGCTTTTGCTTCCTTACTACCACTAAAAATAATTTAAATCTATTCTATTATTGTTATACAACCAAGCATCACTCACACAGAACACAATCTGTTAACCAATTTTCCTGCCAGACCCAATTTGAATATATATGGTGAAGATTAGCCAACTCACTTTTCTTCTTCTATACGATGTTCTTGGAAGACATTTTTCATCGTCCTGCAAAAAATAAAATCAATTGTCTTAAAAAAATATGTAGGAGAAAAATAGCTAATGGGTTCTCAAAGCATCATAAAACTTGATACAGTGGTAAGAATAGATTTTTATTCTAATTCCTCTCAGTAAGACAGAAGATGAGCATATCAAAAAATACAACAGAGCATTTGAGAGACTTAGAAAGCATGATCCTAGATACCACCACTGAAGATGCCCATCTCCAACTCTTGCCCTTAATACAAAAGGAAATCTACAATCAGAAGTTGTAATGAGAAGATACCCATCAGCTTTGAACCTCAATGACTAAAAATTATCAGTAATTCAATTTTCTGATGATAAACATCATAAAACATTGTGATTTTTGCTTGTCCTGAGTTTAGGAAAATATATCTTGTAGTCAAGTTACTTTTGGTAAAACAAAAAACCTCACAATGTGGAAATACTAAGGTGATGCTGAAGCAGCAAGATAAAGAACTAGAAACGATTCAATGCAATTTCTTCCTTACATCTTTACCTACAGGGAAGAGCTGCTACATCATAACTTTATGAAGTCTTGTTAGTAAATGTCAAGTTAGAATTCAAAATGTGGAAGAGGCATCAGTTTGGGCAGCTTTGGGTACACTATTAATAAACAAACAGCACTGCAGATAGCATTCACTACGTAACAACTGCATATTTGCCTTTATCAGATTTAAGATAAATGCACTTTATAAATTCTCAACGATACATGCAAACTTGATGCATAATTCATATTGTAGTATAGAGAGAAACTGAGAGCCAAAGCACCACTGCAATAGTTCTACAACTGGTCAGCTTCTAGCATTTATGACTGCATAGATGATAATTTTGACCTTAGAAATAACTAGAGCCATGTAATTAAAAATACAGTGAAACATAGCTGTTCATATACTCTTGAAATATTTGTATTACAGTACTGCACGTTAATATGCTTCAGAAGTACAGTGCCACTCACAAAACACAGAAGAATTGTTCTAGTTGGTAGCACACAGGCACAGTACAAAATGTGCAGCTGTTTTACTTAACGAATATTGACAACTCAAAATTATTTTAATAAAGCATCTCCTCACATCATGCCCCAAATTCACAATATATTGGAGGTTTATATTACCTATGTAAATGTAAAAATACACACAAACATCTCTATAAAAATAAGTTAGGAATTTTACCAAAAATATTTGAAAGCTGATGGTATTTTATTACCACTATACATTACTGGAATTATCCACGAAGAAAAGGCTTACCAGATCATCATCAAGACAATCTTGTTCATCATCTGTTGTGCTACATAGTTCAAAAATGTTCGTACAGTCCTGATCACTGTAATGCAATTAAATCTCTGTTACTGGAATAGCAAAAACATAGCTATTATTTTCTAAATTAAATCCAGCCACAACCAAACACTACACATAGACTGGAAAACAGTAGCTCAAAATTAAATGGGGAAAAAAAAAAAAAAAAAGGCACAAGACGATTAAAATATTATCAAAGTAATGATACATCTGAAAACCTGCTGTACTGTGCCTTTCAGAAGAAGTGCGGGGAGGAGGGTAAAATTAGCATCAGGGACTTGAAAGAGGCCTTCATGCCTGATCTATCTGCAGGATACTTCTTTCAAAATAAACCTCACAACTGAACTAAGTCAGACAAGGGGCAACATGAACTTCTAGACCTGGGCTCAAGAGCATAGAACTAACTTTGTAGCATGAGCTACCTTCATGTCAAGTGACATTTTGATACTAGAAATACTCATGAATGCTATTAAGGGAAAAAGAAAGTTAAAACATCTCTGTGCTGAACATTTAGTGTTTCCCTGGTTACGATAATACTCAAGAATCATACAGCTGTCCTGCAGCATATTGAAAAATAGTAAGAAATCAAGAGGCAGGATTCCCAACAAAGGCCTATTTTGGTTGATATTCTCCCGCTGTTTAAGAGCGCAAGTATTGAAGCACTGCTTGGATTAAAATGCCACTTACTTGATAAACTTTAAAAGCTGGGTAGTGATCTTTTTGGCAGCTCTAGCAATAGCACTCCCAGGTTCATTGAAGGTCCTAGCATTGCTTTCAATGTATCTTACTTCCCAAACCAATGCAGAGATTCTCCTTAGGAAAAAAAAAACAAATGAAAAAAACCCACAAAACAAACAAACAAACAAATTGCTTCTTTAATACTAAGCCAAAAGTCTTAGAAACAGCAACAATTGTATCTTAGTAATTTTCTGGCCACATCAGATTAAGATAGACATCTTTTAAGTCTCATTAGACCAGTCTCAAACTATTAATTCCCATGGAAAACTGATGTGTCTGTATATGTATCCACACATTCACTCAAGGAAGCAAAACAATGCACATCTTTGCTCATTTTCCACCTCATTACTGATAATTCATCTTCAGAAGTTTTGTGAAATTCTAGCACGCTTTTGTTTCATTCTTAAAATTCAGTTAATAAAACTAGCCAAGTAAGTACTAACATATTTTATCATTTAGTGATAAAAAATCACTGAAACAATACTGAGATTGTGGATTCACTGGATTCTTTAAAAATGGATGCAATTTTAAAAAAGCTTACATTTGACTTTTCTGAAAAGGGGGGGGGAGGGGGTGTGTACTATTTAACCACCACCACTGTAAATTTTAACATTTTTTCTGGAAACATCAGAAGCTGCTTGTCACAAAGCCCTGCCAAATGGAACACAAGTTGTGCAGTATCTGAGTAATTCTTAACTAATAAACACAAGGCATAAGCAATTTTAAAAGAAGAGTGTGACAAATATCTTTAGTCTAATTACATTTTCAAAGACATCTCAGCTATGCTGCTCTTTTCTGTTGTCCCTCAAATATTTTGCTTTAAGGCCAACTGACTAGTCAAAGCAGTGCCCTCTGCAAGACAACGGAGTTGTAGAAACTGCTAGAAATTAAAATTGTGACTTGATAGAAATGACCTAGCTCAACTACGTAATTTCATTTTTATTTTTCACTTTTCCAATTCCTTGTAACTGTGAAGCAGACATAACCCAAGTTTCACCTCTTCACCTACAGAATTTCAAACTATTTCCCAAAACATTACTCCAGTCTTACGTAGGAGAAAAACAACTGTGTCTCCTCATTGGGTCTGTAAACGCAATGAATGCAAGTCCATATGAAGAACACCCTTAAATGTCTTTTAGAACTATGGATACTCAGCACTTCAGAACTTTTATCATCAGCAAACTGCAGTTTCTTCCCTCTTTCTCTAAAATATGTTTTTATCATTTAAAATGCCAATGGTGATATTTAACATTTCACCTCTGTGTTTAAGCCCTCTTCTGTAAGAAATAAGCAGTTAAGAGCTTAGCCCTCTTCAAGTTCAAAGTAACTTCAGTATAGTACTTCAAAATCTGAATGAAATCTTCAGCACTCAAGTAATTTATTTATTATATATTATATTTATTTCATTTTTTAAATAGTCCCTGATTTCAAATAGCAGATTTCTCAGAAAGAATGTCAGTGTTTATTCTGACTGAAAACAGTACTGATAGACGCTGAAATTAATTTCCTTAAGAACAAAGAAACTTAATAAAAAGGAATATAACGTTAGTTGCAGTTACCAAGCATCAGAGCCCTGCTACAAAACAATAGTAACACTGAATTGTTACTTTTCAGAATGTTTGTAAAAAGAATAACTGCTCTTACTGAAATAGATTTCATCTTCTCATAACAGACAAACTCTTCTGTCACATTCTCTCTTCTTTCTGCTGCTAATACTAACCTGTAAAATCGGTTAACCAGTCTTGTCCGAATAGTGTTCAGGTCTGTTGGATAAGCAATCACTGTACAGTACTTGGGATATGTACACAGATCAACTGGACCAGCAAAAGCTGCTGAAATGTCTGTGAAGAAACAGCAAGGTTAATTTAACTACTTCAAGGTTTGTATGCATATGACAATTGAGCTGGGCATTTAAATGCTATGTATAGTTATTCTTGATAAAACCAATGGTGTATAAAAATCACAGTACAAAGAGAAAGAACTGAATATAAAAATGAACGAACACTTGTAGTCTTCTATCACAGGGAATTTTTAAAGGATGCCATGGATATTCCAGGGACCTGTTTATAAACAGAATGGTAGGAGAAAACTACCTAAAGCTTAAATTACACGCTCACCAAGAGTCAGAAGCTGATCAATACCACTGATAATCCGTTCACATGCTTCATCACGAGATCTCATCCCCCACTCCCCTTCTTGGGGTTTGTATAGTAGCTTCTCCACCTCTTCAAAAGTCACGGAAACACTAGCTCCTAATTCTTCAGGCTGATCAACTGAAGAGAGATAGCAAAGAGGAAAGGGTAAGTAGTGAGAACACAAAACAAGATTAACTGTCACACTTATTAAACACTCATATTCTTAAGAACTGACAAAAAAATTCTTGCCTTCAAGTGGAGTTTGATGCTAAAACTCTGGGGAAAAGAAGTACACAGGACTTAAATTCAGAAGAGCTGTTTATATGCTTTTGTTTTACATGTAAACCCTAAACTTCACAGAATAACAACTTAGTTTAATGAGACCGTTTGTGTTCTCAGTCTCTAAACATGTGCAGTATAGGCAATACTCTGTGTGACATAACTGTGATATTTTGGACATTTTAAAATAATATTTGTTTTGAACATGGCAGCTGAATAATTTCAAAATGATAAGAACTAGTAGAAATATAAAGCTGTGATCTGTGGTTCTGTGGAAAGAGTCAAGTGTCCAAAGACTAGAGCAATCTAGCCAATGATTGAATAGATAATGTATTATTCATGGGTATCTTTTCCCCTCAACTATACAGATTGGTTTTAGTACATCTGCAGTTTCTGCACTTTCATTGTTTTTGAAAAATCTATGTTCCTCCTTTCATTTGAGCATTTGAAAAGGAAGAAGCACATGAAGGTTCCTGATCAGACACTGTGGGTAGGCAAGATCACTTCTTTGTACTGATTATCACAACTGGAATTAGCAGATAAATTCAACAGTATAAAGCATGTAGGCTCATAGCTAGAAACTAACAGTGAGAACTTCCATTAGCATCTGAGAGTCTCTCCATTAAAAATGAAAGCAAGAAAGAAGACAGGGTCCTTGCCAGTGTTACAATAACTGTAATCCATGAATACATTGCACACAAATTCTAAAATACATTTCAGCTACAACTACCGTAGAGAAAAACCAAGCAAGTTTTACTGGGGCATCTTCTAAGTTTACAAAAAGAACTATTTCTTCCTTCAGCTGAACAGGGCTAATCTGAATAACCCAAAGTCATTTCTAGTTCTCTGTTCATTATTGCATTGACAGAGCCCTAATAGTATTTGTTGTCCACTGAAATAATACTAAAGATGAAGCAGTTCTTCAAGAAACAAATAGAAAAAATACAAAAAGGTGCTAAAAAAAGGTGAGGGGGCAGAGGTGACTCATTTAGATGATCCTTCTAGCTTATCTTTGAACTGAAACAAATTCTACAACCAAACTTCCTGAAGACAAGACTAAGAAAGCAGCAAGTAATGTTTCTACACTTACATAGGGTTGTGTCAAGAAGAACTCAACATGATATCTGGTACTCCATTGCATAAGTGTTCAAGAGGGATTTTTCTCCTGCAGGAGTAATAACTAAAGCGGAATGACAGACTAAACCAAACAAGCCTCTGTCCTTCTCAACAAGCATGTAAAGAACTCTGCTTGGTGTTCTGGTACCTGTGACACAGAAGACTCGTCATAAGTCCTAGCATGTTTTTTATATATATATATATATATATAGCATGACCACATTGTCTAATCTTCATGAGTAAATGGGTCACAGAAAGTTGAAGCCCTAGAAGGAAGACTGCAGTGCTTACACTACAGGTACACAGTTAATATATACAACAGACAGTTGTATATATTAGCATCTAAGAGTACACAAATAATAGTTTAGTAAGCAGGGTGCTGAATTCTTCCTGGTCTTGGCAGCATTGTCCCTGACAAGACAAAAGTCTGATATCTGATGTTGCATCTTGATAATTGTAAGAGAAAACTTATGCTTGGAGGATACAAATCTAATAAATTAAAGTTGTGACCTGCTAGTTAGTTGAACTTCAGCACTGTTCTTCTCCCATACATTTACCTTACTAAACTGAATGAAGAAATATTTTGAGAGAAAAGTGGCAAACGCAAGGTACAATGTCAATTTAATCTGTAAGTCACTCAACTGAAGAATGGAAAAGAAAGCAAAGAAGAAGTGTTTTAACCCGTTTTATACTATATTGGTAACATAACAGTCCTTTCTATAAATGCACAAAACCATTCTGTAAGAGCTTTACTTCCCTGCAGAGTGTCTTTTCTGCCTGGAAAGGAAGGCAGAAAATAAGCAGTTGGGGATTGCCTCCAGACAACTTTTGTTCTTTCTCTAGCCTAGTGGCTGCTGTGGAACTTATCCGTGACCTGTTCAAATGATGTTCTTATCAATTCCTTGACACTGTCCACAAAAGACACACTACACTTAGGCTCTTTTTTGTGTGTGTCCCTTCTAAATTTTCCTGTAGTAGAGTTATAGTTCCTCAGATCAATCAGACTTTGAGCTCTTAACATGGCAAAGCAAATAACTTATTAGATCAAAGAAAGCAGCTACAATTTGCCTCAGATACAGCCAGTAAACGATAATTTCCACGCATGATACTATCCAGATTTAATTAGCATCTGTAGGATGTCATCTTCATTACGTTACTAGTGTAGCAATTGCAAGAATTCTAGTCCCTTTATTCTATTAAACTTCAGTGGTTAAGAACACTACTTTTTCTGTTTCAATCCATAGGAGGAAGAAGCGATAAGCAATACAGGGATATAAACAGAAACTTAAAGTATAGCATACAGCATTCAGAAGAAATTGATACAATTTTTCCTGCTAACAAAATTAATCCTGACTTAAGTTCACATGAAAGGCTTGTGAGCCTCTAACAATAACATGATTCTCTTGGTGACATACACAGGAAGCAAAAACCAGTTCACGATGTGTAAGAAAAGCTTCTGTATGTTAGGAGACATATGCTGGTGATGAGAAAAATGGAAAATTTCAACTAAATCTGTGTGTGTGTAAAACCAAAATCCTGCTGATTGTTTTCTATAAAATGTATACAGATTTCAGTTTCATCTTTTGATTTGAGACTGTTTTTCAGAATTTGCCAACACAAGATATGACTGGAGTGGCCAGCTAACATTCTGAAGATTAGACAGACAGGTGGATACTGAGAACATCCGTATCTGTAAAATATACTTGTATTTAAGAAAATAATATAGCATAAGCATTTCTGGTGTCTGAGAAACAAGCTAACCCCTAGCAAAGGTTATTAAGAAAATCAGTATCATCTTTGACAGTTTATTCAGTAACTACTCTCTCAGTATTTCACAAGCTTTCCTCCCTCCATCCAGCTGGTACTGATATGCACTGGAAAACTGAATTGAATATGACAATCCACCTCTCTCATTTACAGTTAATTTGGATTTAACCAGCAAAGTTTAGAAATTGCTGGGTTTAGTCTCTATGCAGTAATGATTTGCTGATTGGAAATTCTTTTACGCATATTCTTCCCCCATCCCCTTATAGTATAATGTACTACAGCTAGTTTTTTAAAACTTGATGTATTTTTGAAACTTGACATTTGGAAGTAGCAGGTTTTATTGTATAAGCCAGAGCTCCATATTTAAAGGATTTTCTTCAAAATCACTCTAGAAGGTGAAAAGGAAAAAAATATAGATATATTCAAGGTACTTCACCAAATCTGAAGCAAGACTGATTTGGTGAACTTTGGTGAAAGTTTAAGAACTTTCTTGCCTAAATGCACACAACCATCCTGCTGACATTCTCTGTAATTTAAAGGATAACTATCACTGTATCAGTTCCACCTGTTAAGTAGATACGCACAATGGATTCTGCACTCATATGGCTTAGTGGCAAGAGTCCTGTGAAAAGCAGGAATCATCTACAGTCTACCTTCATGAAACAAAGAAACTAGGAGGAGGAAGCAGCACATTAAACTGTTTCATTAAGTGAGTTTCTACCTACCATTATCAGGAACTGGTTCCATATCCCATGGGCTAAGCTTCTCAATTTCACCATTGTCCCATCTGATTCAGGAAGTTAAAAAAACAAAACAAACAAAAAAACAAACCACAACAAAAATAACAAAACCAAAACAAACACACAAACAAAAAAAATCAACAAAACATAATTTTAAGTTATCTTGACTCAGAAGCATTCCCTCCAAGCAAATTTCAATCACAGCTATTTTAAGGTATTAATAAAATATACTATATAAAAATGCATATAAACAAAAGCACTAGAGAGCAATCAGCTGTCACAGTGCAAAAAGGAAGCATTATTCATAATGAATTTCCAATTAAAATTGTGCTCCTGATTTAGGCTATATGCAACTTACCGAATACAAAAATTGATTTTACAAAGCCTGTATTAAGCAGCTGCAGAAGAAAAAAAAGCCATGACTTGGAAAAAAATGAGGTGATAATATTAAGGGGAAGAGATGAGAAAAAAATGCAAGAGGAATGAGGATGATTTTGCTAAGCACAGCAGTAGATGTGCAAATCTGTAGAATGTTTCAAAGAAAGGAAGAACAGTTAAGTGAGGTATTTGGTATATTAACGTTTCATTTTATAAGGCATACCACATTAAGACAAATAAAAGATTAAATATAAACTGAAGAAACTTAAGTAAGGACCAAGAGGAAGAAAACACCGTTGATTTTAATAGTGTATCTGTTTATTCACCCTGATACTATTTGTTATGAATACGATTTTCAGATCTCTCCAAATCCTACTACATTTCAGCAGATTTTTACGTGTTTTTTGCAACACAAAAAAATCCAACAAATTTTGGTATCTCAAAGATAAGAAATGCCTGACTCGGTCCGTTTAATGCCCTACTAGTCCAGCTAGACCAGTAATCTGTGTCTTTGAAATTATTATTGGGGCAATATCCCAATTCTGAACACTGAGGTCCCAAGTTATCTTTGTTCACCTTTCTTCTCTGTTTGAAGGACCTCTTTGTCAATATGAAAGAAGGTGCACAGGAACATCCCTAACATCAAGCTGGCCTGAGGATATAATAGGGAGTCATGTTTCAGAACAAGCTTGGGTAAAGAAGGTATGGATCCAACTACCTTGTTAGCAGTTTGACTCAGATGTTCCTGGACTGTCCTGATTTAGCAGGTATTTTTTTCTACTCTAACTGATTTGCTCAATTGGCCGTGTTTTGAACAATGCACTTAATATTATATATCATCATCTAGGCAGTATTATCTCCTGACAGGTAGACTGGTCAAAGGGATTTGACTGTTACAGGTAACACAGGGTTACATTATCTGCCAGTTATCTATCTAAATACCACCCAAAGAAGAAATCAAAAGGTGAAACTGCAAGTGGGATCTACATAATAGGGAATATGGCAGAATACCACTACAGAGTGAAGAGACTCAAGTTCTGTCTTCACATTCAAGTGTCAAGCATGAAGAGACAGCAACATTTAGAAACATCCTCTACAGGAGTCTCAAGTGATAGCATGAGATCATCTTATATGTGTACCCACTCCCATGGACTATAACGTGAAAGACAGAAGTGTGACAGCTTGAAGCAGAAGGATCACAATGTCAGCAACAACAGAAGAGATTCAGCGTGCCCAATCCAAAACCCATTATCAATGAACGATAATAATTAATGTGCCCTGGAAATTGCATTGCTTGCTTTATGGAAAAGATTCAGTACTAGTCACTACAGAAGATTATTAACAAATATGAAGAGGTCAATAACTTCTTTTAACATATTACCACAAGTTATTACACATTCACATTGCGCGCAGTTAGTAACTTGGAACCATTAAGAAGCGATAATACAACCAGTAAAATAATCTGAACTATTTATATATTCTTATATATTTCTCACACACCAGCTATGTAAGAGGCAACCCACGCTACTAACATTAGAAGTGTAAAACCTGTTTATACTTACTTAACACTGTAACACTGAAAGTGACTATCTGGATATTGAGGCTGATATGGTTCTTGACCCAACACTGTTCCAAACCACCATGCATCATCAATAATGGATCGGAACCTATCAGCTAGAGGAAAAAAAAAAAAAGTCTGCTCAGATATTCTACTAAGAGAAGTTAGTTAACTATGATTCTTCTACATGCAATTAGAGGAACTTTTGATCAATGTATTTCAGTTTAACGTTCTAAATGCACTGATATTCAATGAAAAATGAGACAACTTATGCAAAAAAATACCGGGGCTAAAATCCAAGCAAGTTTGCTACTTAGTCATAAAATAACAAAAGGAAACACTAGGGTCTCAACCTGCATTTTGAAGACTCAAGCTTAGATCTACAGTAATCTCTACAAACTGCTTAGTACAGCAGTTCGTAGGCTCAAATTTCTAATGGGCAAAGGGATATTACCTAGCAGAGAGCCCTCCGAAGTTACAGGTAAATAGTATCCAGCATATTCAGCAATTGGCCACGGCCAGTATTTTTTATTTCAAAATCGTTTAGTCAAATACTTGGAAAATACACTTACATGCTTGCCAGTTCCTTTGCCGTGCTTCATCATAGAACTGACGTAATATAAGGAAGTCAATAACATCTGGCATGTCATGGTATCTGGATTTAAAAAAAAAAAAAAATTTAAAAAATCCCTTTCATATGTGTGCCTTAAGGCTTTGGGAGGAAGCTTACAAAGAAATGTATTTTGAAATACTTTTCAGAAAAATAAAGATGCATGTACCTGATGGAAAATGACTTGTCTGTATGTTTCCCGGTGGCATGATCTATAAAGGCAAGCTTGAGGCAACACAGTGTGGGAGGACCAACTTCGTATCTAATTCCAACAATTTTTACCAGTTCCTGATCCTACAGATAAGAACAGTTTCAGCAAGCATTGCCTTCTGGACTACGCACAGAAACGTTAATTTCACATTAGTTAACCAAACATATGAACTATACCGAAAAGCCAAAAATATTGAAACTGTGTTTTAGATTTCAATGGAAGACAGTCTGTCAGACTTGACAATTTTAACAGAGCTATTTATATTTGGCCTTCCCACAGGCAACTCTGAACAGACTCTGGTAACTCAGGACACTTTCTCCTATTGTTTCCATAGGTAAACATTATGGGAAACAGCATAACTTCACAAATAATGTTTTGCAAACATGGTAATACAACTCTTAACTCATAGACTATTAGTAGTAAACCCACGGTGTCTGCAATGTAGACATACCCTAAGGACTACTTTTCTCCATGGCTCCTTGTGTGGATTCAGTTCATAAATGTTATTTCTTCTAACTGCTTCAATGTAAGCTTCATGTCCTTGTCGGAAATATATTACCTAAAACAAACAAACAAACCCCCCCCCCAAACAATAAATATTTTCTATATTTAGTAACTATAGTAACATTAGTTAACGCTAGCATTTAATGATTTTAATTAATACTCCTACCTCGTCACCCATCTGAGGAACAAAAGGGGATCTTCGAAGAGCTGTGTCTGTTATCCAAACAGGAGGATGACAATCATATGGCAATTCCAAGTTTACTACTTGTGTTGAAGTATTAGCCTTCAAAATAGAAAGCAAAATTAGACATAGTGGACATGTTGCTCACATTACATCAAAAGAACTCATTTTAGTTTGGCAGACAAAAGCTTAACTTACAAAAGACTAAAGTACATTTCCAAAACATACTGGCAAAATTGCTCCAAGGGTCTGCTCAAGATGTAACTTTATTTGTACTATTAATACTAGATTCCTTTCCTATATGAAGATTTGAGTGAGCAAGATTACTGTTATGCAGATCTTAAGAGACAAGAGTTTTATAATTTAGATGGCAGTCTCACTGCCCAATTAAATAACTATGAAGCTGCAAGAAACTACTTGAAGATGAAAAAATGAGATATTGCACTGTAGGCATTCAATATGAAAACAGTTACACAAATACTGTTTTGAGAATACTTGATAGAAGGTGAAAGGGTGGAGAAAAACAAAATCACCCTAAGCATAACAAAAAAAAGGTTTATTCCTTTATGGTACAAAACAGCAAATAATAGCTGTTGTAACTTAAGACAGGATAATTATTTAAATTAACTGTAAAACTCCAATAACTTAAAAAAAAAAAAAAAGAGTAATTATTTTAACTCAAAAAATTAAAAATTCTACCCAAGTATAAACGGCCACCATACATGCAGTGACTATATCTAAGTTTTCAAAAAGACACGTTATTTAAAACCAGACAGTTTAACTAGGTCTTGGTCTAATATTCTGTACAGTTATCTAATAATCACATTTCTCCTTTGATAACCAGCAACCTTGAGAACCCTTTCTATTTGAAAAGTGAAACTGACTTCACTGGGAATGTAGATTCTTCCACACAAATCACTAGACAACTCTCATTTAGACAGTCTCAAGGGTACACTCTATGAAGTAATACCAGTATCCTTGTCCAATGGCAGTAACAATTATTTAAGCAATTTCCAGTGATGAGATCTAAAAATCTAAGAGACATTTATTCGAGAGTAGAAGAAATTAATTGTATACCTCCTCCTGCTTTTTTGGCTTGGGCTTTTTTCTCCTTTTTCTTCTTCTTCTCTTTGGAGGAGATGACTTCTCTGCTGATACTTCATCTTCTGAAGTACTGCAGTATCTGACAGTTTTCCGTCGAGAAGTCCGTACGGGCGGCTGCAGGTTAATCCCCGCATCAGCGATCCAGTCAGAGTACCTACTTGAAGAATCACTGTCCACAGTGGATGGGGTCCAGGAAAATACAAACACAGAACCAAGCTGTCAATATTTCAGAATGCTAAACTCTCTCAATCCAAGTACAGATTGTTGGTGAAAGCACTATGAAAAGAACTAAAATTACTTTGACCTGTTACAACAATTACTTCACTTGATGTTTAACATATTTCTTTTGGAAAACAGTAATACAAAGCATGTTTTTTTTTAAAAACACATCTGGTGAATTCTCAAATCAGTAATTTAATTCAAGAAAGTTGTGAAATGAAATTCTGGACTGGTTAAGAGCCCTCCCTAAAGGCGCTAGCCAAACACTAACTGTCTCTAAAGAATTTAAGTATACAAATCTCACTGGTACATATTTACTTTTTTTTGTATCTATCTGTTTATCTCATTATGTTTTAGTTCTATTACTATAGAGTTCTAGAAAGAATACCTAAAAAAGCTACAGTAAAATGATTAAAAAGTTATCTATAACTTTAGCTCTACATAATCTTATAAAAATTCAGATTTTTTCAAACAAAACAAAAAAAACCCCAAAACCAAACGCCCCCACCCCCCCATAAAACATACTATAAAAAACATTCCAGACTCTCTTCTTTCTCCTTACCATCTATCAAAAACACAAAAGGATCTGAAATGACATTAAAAGACAGAAATGTTTTGATGAAATGGAACACTAAATAACAATGTAATGTATCAGTACAGTACCTTGCAAAATACTACTACATACAAAGAACAACAGAACTTCCATACAACTTTTAACTTGTCAAAATTCAAGTAAAACTTGTTACAGTAAATGCTGGGGTTTGTTTGTTCGCTTTTACCTAGAACTACAACTGTTGCTTTTCTTGTCACTTCTCCATTCTTCCTCTTCATCAGATGAGCCAGAGATGTCACTTTCTTCAGCTTCCTGAATGTAAAAATATGCAGAATTGAGTCAACCTAAAACTTTCTCACAGCCAATGTTTTAAGGGTTTGAAACATATAAACCCATTCTCCATTTGTGTTTACATATTATCAAGTAAGGAAGAAATCTGGTAAAAACTGTTGATAAAATGGAAATGTAGCCAATTTCAACTTACTATTAACCTCAGGAGTGCACTATTAATCATTAACTTCTGTAATTCACTTAAATTTGATTAGCCATGTGTAGATCCACCTGCTATACCCACTCTTAACAGAGCAACACCTCCATCTCCCTATTATATAACAGATACATTTTTTTCCTAGTCTATAAATAACTTTGAATCACTTATCAGAATAAAGTACCAAGTAATTTTGATTTCTTCAAGTTCCAGACTCATGATGCTGCAATTAAATAATGTAAAGTAAACAATACAATCTAGTTCACTAGAACTCAAAGTTAGAATTTAAAGACTGCAAAAGAAACAAATCAAGGAAAACTGCAACATCTCTCATGTGTATATTCTCTTACAGGAATAGCACTTCTATGTTTTGTTTCGGTTTTTATTGGTTACACATGTTAGAATCAGGTGATTTTTTCTGATTTTAGTATCAATTGATTGACCAAGTACTGAATGGCTATACTTATGCATGTATTTAAATACAAAACTAAATACATCAAGATACATCAAAATATATTACAAGAAAAGTAATTTCCTGATTGTTGTTCAACAATTTATTTGCATTAATTTCATTTTTTAAATGTGCTTTCCATAACTGAAATTACTAAATATAATGCATTGCCCGTGTCTCATGTTACATAGTCAAGGAAAAAAAACCAAAACAAGATTTAACTTGCAACTTCAAGTTCAGTACTGTTTGAATTGGTCCAACCAATTGTCATTTTCAGAGGACAAAGTTAACAGGCTCTAAGACCTCTTCAAACAGTGTACAGGATGGACAATACTCACTCAGTTCTTCTCTTTTATCCTACCATTTGTAGGATTAAAACAAAAAAAACCCGAACTCATTTACATCAAAGGTCAGCTTCTTACAGTATTAGTAGTTTCAGTATTATTAGATCTAACAACACTTCTTCAAAAACTTTTACGTATGTTTTGTATTTACAGGATAGTGCAATAACTATTTGCACTTTGTATGCTTTGCAGTTGTCAGGTGACAGAAGCCCTGTCAAAACCCTTTCCCCCATATTCTCCAAATAAGGAAAACCTGCGATTTATTGTTTTGAAACACATAGGAATCCTTCATTAAGAGGCTAGGAAAGAGTCCATTTCCAAAGAGTATCATTCTTCATCTTACTTACAAATTTATCTCTTAAACTTCCCTCGCTTTGTTCATCATTCTTCCTTAACGAAACAAACGGCTACTCAAACAAGTCTGACCTTCTCTATTCCTTCCACTTCTTCGTCCTTTTCCAGTTTGAGACTATTTCCTTGTGTGCAAGACAACTGTAGTCCAAGCAGTCCTACATCTGATTTATTGCATCTGATAACACAATAGTCAAAAGCTCCTGCTACTCACAGCAAAGTCCCGTTTTCACCCCAAGCCAGGACTCAGGCAGGATAAACAGACTGCAGAAGAATCACATTACCAGGCCATAACGCTTTATCAAGAACCTTCAAAATTTCCATTTATAGATGCGTGCACAAATTTGGAAGCTTTTCACAGAGAAACAGCAAAACACATCTAAAATCCCAAGCTGACTTTAAGACAACCTCAGTATTGTACATATTTTTTTTGCCTTGAGCTGTGGATTTAGTTCAGAAGATCCTCAGCAAAACTAGTTCAGTCATTTATAAAATGACAGGAAAGACTGCCATTATTCAAGCAACAAGACAGCTAGGTTTGAGAAGTGCTAACAATAATGATGCTTACAGAAATATTTCTCTACGTAAAAGAGGGTGGGGGGTTTATTTCCTTGTTTTAAGAGAGAAAAGGCACATTTACATGCAACTATACTTATTGAGGAATTCAAGTTCAAGGTACAGAACTTGGAGAAAATCTCACCTGCTCTATCAAGCCAAGGCAGTCATCACTTTCCTCATCGGAAGACTCCAGTTGTTCAATGTTATTCCGTGTTCGGTAATTGGGATATTTCCGTCTATGCAGTCTACGCTTAGACTGTATTAGTGAAGACTCAGAGTCACTCTAATTTATATAGAAAGTGAAAAAAAGAAGTTACATAAAGGTATATATGTGACAATATGTATTATGGGGGTAAAAGGGTGGCTAAAAGCACTGCTGAATGCAAAAATTGAAAGGCCTCATCATATCAAAGCCTGATCATGTCAAAACTCCTTTTCACAGAACTATTTTTTCCTCTAAGCAAATAGTTTTAAATTTGATGTTCCCAGTTTAAGATTTAGTACCTGTTCTAAGAAACTGGTATTTATAAACTAGTGTGACGGTTCATTCACATAACCTGATAAATATATTTACAGAATCAAGACATTATCTGCCTACAACTTGCAGTTCTGAGGGGACCAGAAATCCTCAACTCCTCCGAGGTAAGGGGGCCATGCAGTAGATGTTGATGGAAAAGTGTTTTGTACAGCAAGACACATCGAATCAGGCCACTATCTTATAAAAACAGTACAATAACCACTTTTTCCTTCTTACCAATCTCTTCCAAAAAATAGATACTTAAAAAAAATCCAGACAAACAACATTCGAAACAGGGCAAGTCTAAAAAAATTGCCCCATACACAAAACACTGTCTTCTAAAGTAAAATAACAAGGGAATAGAAATATAGTCTGTAATTCTTCAAATACAGAACCTCCAACATTCTCCCTTGCACCTCAATGCTTTAGCATGGACCTGCAACAACTGTCTTTACAACTTTAATTTCAGTAAAACCAGAATGGCCTGAAATCAAGCTTGCCTTTCAAAACTAGTACCTTAGATGGAAGGAGGCAAGGCTAAAAGAAATAAAAATATTCTAGGTATTCATGAAAATAAACAAAACCTTGTCCTGGACTAAGTGGAAGCTGAATCAGCAGGAATCTTTGGACATCAGACCTTCAGGAATATCTACTTTCATTATTTTAAACTGTGACTTGTCCCTGGCCACAGAATGCCCATTTTCCTAGAAGCTGCTGCATACCTTTTCCAATGACTCAAATGACTTTTTCTTCTCTGTTGCATAAAGATCTCTCTCTTCTTCCCCTTTTGCAATTCGATATTCTTCCTGCTTCCTATAAGAAAGTAACACAAATCTAATTCTACATGTTTTGACAATGCTGAAAAGTTAAATGATCCATTCTCTTTAAAGGCTCTGTCTAAAACTTCCTAACACGTAATTCCATTACATTATTAATTTCAGATGTTATTATTGCTCGAACACCTATAACTTATGTCCTCTCATTTCCAGATAAGGAAGATGGATATTAAGAAACTTTTCCTTGCAAATATCAGAATAAACTTTTTCAGTTCCATTTTAAATCCACATTTCTTCCCTTGCAATCATTTTACCTCCAAACTCTGGGAAAACTTTAAAAACTTCAGAGATGTGGCAGCACATATGGCTATATCATTAAAAAGAAATATTTAGCTATGAATAGTAATTCTCCATTTCACAGATGAATGCTGATAGCACTCTCGAAAGCAGCTATTTCAGCATTTTACGTGCTCAGCGCTGCTTTGGGTCATAACACATCACACCCACAAAGTCTCACAAAAGCACAACCCCTCAAAACTCTTTCATGTAAATGAAATAAATCTATATCCATTTGTTTTGGAAAAAGAAAGAATCTAGATAATCAAGCTGTACTTTAAGATGATTTAAAATATTGAGGGAGGAATATCTTTATCAAGAGAAATTCCCACTAATTTTTGAGGAATAGATTGTACAGTTAGAAGGTTGACCATAACACCGAACTATTTCAATTTGTACCATGTACCTATTTTATCTTCGGTCTAATAGCACTAGATTTAGAAAAACAACCTGTGTTCTCTCTAGTCCTATCTGCAGCTCAGTAAGCTGTCTACAGACCTGAGTAAGCTCGGTGGTATTTCTGGTACAACAACTCTTCGCCTCCAAGCCTGAAGGTCTCGCTCAGTAGCCATCTGACTTCGTGGAGCATTCTGATGCATCTGACGCACGCCTTCAACTTGCCCACTGCGTCGCAGACCGATATTGGGAGGAGACTGGATGTCAAAACTTGGTCTTCTAAAAGCTAAAATATACAAACAAAAACATTTTTTTTCCAGACCACACAGAATTGGAACCTTGATTCTTCTTACTACGAGATAAAAAATGAACACTTGACGTATTTTTAGCTCCATGATCCTAAGTATATGACCGGTTATCACCTTCAGGAAACTGTCTTGTAGAAAATACAGTGAGATTACGCATATAGCTTTAAAATAGTTATTTCTACTACTATTTTAATGCAGTGAAAGGAAGTATAATGTGACAAAGGTGTTTTTCTCAACTATTTCAGGCAACTCTGAGGCTAGTCAAGTTCTGAAAAGCACTTTTCCTGGAGTTTATCCTATGCAATTAAACCTACATGGACACAGATCAGAAGAGCATCTGATTTAAATCTGCAAAGAAGGAAGAGGAGAACCCGGTTTAAGTAATGGTAAAATACTTATTTTGCAAACTTTAGAGGAGAATAAGTATAGCTCCTGGAAATGTTATTTGAGTACTCTGCAAAAGTTAAAACTTTTGGAAATATTTCTCACAGCGTAATAAAAATGGAGATAGAACAATTGCCTAAGAATTTATCAGCAAGTACTAACCTCTTCTAGGTGTTCCTTCCCCATTTGGTGGACCACTTGAAGCAGACTCCTGATCAGCTCCAGTTCTTTGATCTTGCTGTAGTTGTAACTGTCTAATCATTCCATCAAGAATACTGGGCTCCAAGACTTGTTCATCCTGATCAACTGTCTGCTGGCCTATTACTTGTTCAACCACTTCACCATCACCTTGCAAGTGTAATACCAATAAAATGAATGAGTTAACTAACTGATTATAGGAAATTATTTAATCTCACTGTTCACATCACTGCGAGACATGTTCTCCAACTAAACACAGTGAAAACCATTCTTGAAATGGTTCCAGTTGCTTATTTCAAATGAGACATTTACAGAGTTTAAAACTCAAACAGTTTGTGCACATCAGTGCCCAACAAAAAGAATTAAAATATCTATTTGAACAACCAACTTTTTCTTTTTCTTTAAAATCATATTCACTGTATGACCTTTCAGCATCCTTAGTGAGCACAAATACATGACAGTTAGTATTTGAGGAAATGAAGGCAATTTTAAATCATCTATGTCATATCTACTGTTCCCATTCAGAACTACTACAGTAAATCTAAATTCTGGATGTAGTGATTATTGTTCTTACTTGTTGCTACATATCCAAGTTGAGGAATCAAATGTTCATCTGCACAATTCTCTCTTCCTGGCACCAATCTTTGATATTTTGTTGGATGAGGGTTTCCATCCACATCTACTAAGAAGGGAGGAGGCATGAGATGAGGAGCCTGTTGAGTCTGCTCATCTAGGACGTAATTGTTAGAGTCTCGAATAAGTGGCCGATAGTCAGTGTGGAAGAACATCTGATCAGGAATCTAGAAGGAAATGAAGCTTTTATGTTATCAATTTGAGAAAAAAAAAAAAAAAAAAAAAGAATAAGCTAAAGAACTAAGAACAAGCAACACTGAAACATCTAAAATGGCCTGAAAGCTAAAAGAAAGGGTGATTTCCCAATAAGAAGAGTTATGCATAGCGAAAATTAACGTGTTTGAGTATTTCAGTACTCTCATTTTTGGCAGTTCTTTTTGCAGGAAACAAGGTATTTTTGTAAAACAATAAACAGAGGTAACAAAGCAGAAGTGCTTTTTACACACAGATGTAAAATATTTTTTAACTTTCACTCTATGCCCCACCCTCCCACCAATTAAGAAAACTCTTCTTGGTTTCCAAGCAAGGAAATCATTGTCTAAAGTTCAACACAAGCTTTCTTAATCATACAATGTCCATCAGAAATTTCTTCTGCAACTGAAACAGTCTGTTACATCCACGCGGCTGAAGGAAAATGGTTACACAAGTATTAGATCACAGTTGGAATCTGTGCTTCCGGAAAATACGAGAATAAATATCAATTTCAACAATGAATGTAGAGCAAGAAAAAAAATAGTTCTTTAAAATTACAAACATGGGATTATCATTTCCACTTAAAAAAAACCAACAACAACAAAATAAATCAAGGGGGAAGTGAAGAAAAGCTTAGGCCAGAACTGCACTTTTGAAAGCTGTTTTTTCAAAAGAAAACAAACAAACAAAACCCCCCAAAACCAAACAGAAACACATATTTATCAAAACAAAAAGGAAACAGGCTGATATTTTGCTGTTTTGAATCTATTTACTCCATGCACATTTTTCTGTCATTTCAAAACCCACAGTGTTGGATAAGTATTTACTTTTGCTTATTTTAATCAAACTACTACAGCAAATTTGGGTTTAAACAAGAAAGGCCGGAAGAACTGCAAATAATAATTGAACTAAACCAGCTTTTCTATTAATTAATTTGTAGAGGATAATAAACTTAGTGATACATTCCAATCTTTAAACATTAAGCTATTTTCAGATATTAGAAATAAAAATACTTTTGAGGTTAGACGATTAACATGCAAATTAGCTGGATGGAAGATGAAAATATATTCCAAAAAAGTTCTTAGGAGCTACTCTCAAGAAAATGTGAAGACACTGATTGTTTCTTCTGTGCCAAAACCATATACACAAGAGAACTTACAGACATCAAGGAACCTGTTACATTTAGATCCCATACCCATACAAAACTTCTTTACATATGTTCATTCCTCTAGAACATCACAACTAATCTAATTTCAGTTAGAGGCTTGAATAAACAGTTCCAATAAAAGCTGGACTTACCTTTTCATAAGGTTTGCTACAGCCAAAACCAAAAATCAAGAGATGCCCATGAGAATCTGTACATGCAAAATGCTGCCCATCTGGTGAAAATTTACAGTCAAAAACAGCACCATGTCCTTGGCCTTCAATCTAGATTGAAAGAAACAAACAAGCTCAAGACTATTTGACCACATCTTTTTCAGAAAACAATAAGCAGCATCAAAAACTAATTTATCAGAAGCAGTCCTGTACATCCTAAATTCCTCCATTAAAGTACCAATAACCTCACTACTTCAGACTAGGTCTTTTCTCCTTGACATGTGAATTTAATGTCCTAAATCATACAGTTTTAATAAAAGGTATTGAAACTTACTGATAATAAATAATAAGAAGAAAACAGTAATTAAAAAAAGGTTTTTGAGGCTTTTTATCTGTTAGTATAATGCTTAAAAGTAAACCACAGCTAATACATACTGATTTTGTTAAACCTCTCTCAGGAAAAACACAGAGAAAATAAATAAATAAATAAATAAAAATTTACTTCACTATTGACTGTAACCAGAGAAAAAATAATTCAATCAACAATCAATATAAGCATCATAACTTCAGTTTCAGAGAAAATAACTTATTTTAAACTGTTAATAATGACCTGTCACATGGAGTGAATGTCATGGGAGCTCTCAAAAACTGTGCCAATCCTCTAATGCTTATGTTAATAATATAACCATTCTTAAGACAGTAGAGAATACAGGTATTTGTCCATAAAACTCTTGAAATGACTGTCTAAAAAAAGATCTTTCAGTCTTTTAGATGGCACTTCATTTCAGATAAGGAAAGTAGTTACTATGAATGAGGTGCAAGATCTTCAGTAAGGAAGAGCAGAAAAGCCCTGATGTCAACTATTCACACCACCTCACAGACCATTAAGTCCTGATCAACAGCTGAAGTCTGAAAAGCTTATACACTGACTTTGAAGAAGTCAAGTCTTGCTCTGCTCCCCCATACTTCACATTCCTCACACTCAGCTGCAAATTCTCACAATTCATCCTTGTCTCAGCAGCTTATCAAGACCACCCTGACTGAACTTAACACAGAAGCCCTACAGGAAAGGAGCAGTGGAAGGTAGTGGAGAATACTTTTGCAGGTGATCAGTGAACTGGCTCAGCTTAGTAACTAAGGTCGAATGAGAGGCACCTGATTAAGAAAGAGAATGGAAGTGGGCAGCTGGGAACCAAGAAGGGAGGCAACCCTGGCCCTCCTTTTCTACCACATTAAACTAGTAAAATTGTCTCCTGGTCACTTCGCACCTACAGTTACAATTCAAAGGTAAAAAAGATCTAGAGAAAAATGAATTCCTAAGTGTTGGTGACAATTCCTTAAACTAGTATGTAAACACACTGCTGTGTGCTTGAGGAAAAAAAATAGAGTTTTAAAAGAGGTCTTACCATGTTAAAATAATGCTTTGTTTTTGTGCCTTTGGTAATGTCCCATATAAAGATGTTGCCATCGTGACCTGCAGACAGCATTATCCTGGAATCAAAAGGATGGGTCTCCAAGACAAATACTTCATCTGCATGCCCCTAGAATTTAAAATTGCACATCACATGCAAACAAAAGGACAAAAATCCACATTAACTAGATAATTACAGTAGAGCTTAAAGCAGTATCTTCTCCTCACACTCAGGTTTTTTGAAACCTAGACCCCCTACAAGCCACCTTCAAAAATACTCCGTCTGGACTGCTGCCTGTGGCACACAAGCAGGGAAAAACCCCAGGCAGCCAGAAAGACGTTATCATCCTAAATTTAACAATTTTCTAGATTCAAGCAAGAACTCTAGAAATACAAAGATTTTGCCAAAGGACAATGAATTATTCAATAGGCAAGTACATTACTGCACAAAAACTTATTTATTCCACAGGAGAGACAAATTCAACACAGCAGCTAGAGAAAGGACTGTTTAAATGCAAGAAGCAGGTAGTTTTGGTTTAAAAAAAAAAATTAAAAAGTAAAAAAAAATCCAAGAAACTTGCTTTATCATTTATATAGAACTTTCAAGACAAATCAGATCTAATTATGAACTCGGCATGCACATGTCATTGCAATTTTAGGAAGACCATTTACTTGAAAGAGCAAGTAAAGTTACATACCACTAAGTCATGAAGCAATTGCCCTGTACAGGAATTCCAAACTTTGAGCAGATGATTATTCACAGCCGTAACAACATAGTTATCATTTTGGTTCCAAGCTATCATGGTTACTTTAGGCTTCATAAACTTGTCTTCTTCTGAACATGTGTCACTATTTTAAAGAATTAAATAGGCATGAGGTATTTTTAATTAGTCCATTTTAATCTCAAAGTAAAAAACAAAACTGTTTTCCCATGTTAATAATCAGACAAGGGAAGGGAAGTAAAGAATTAAATTTGTTTTGAAACTTTTGTCTACAAATTTTATTATTTTTGTAGCAGTCAACTATAAAGCCAATCTGGATTTCTAGCATACTTATTGCACAGGACACGACAACCTCTTTCCCATCTGAGATGCCAGGCAAAAAAAGGCTTCGTTTTTCATGAAGTCTTGTCTCTTCTACGATTATAGAGTCCAAACATAATTCCTTTAAATATTTGGACTTTTTGTGGTCGAAAGCTTTTCAACTAACACCATTACAGAAGACAGCCTCCACACTAAGCATTTTTTTCCTTATTCCCAACAGCAATATATTTAAGATAATATTTCATACTAACTTCAATCTATTTCCTCATTTCTCTCCCAAAATACATTCATAGGATACTGTAACACTCCCTCTCAGCATCTTAGTCAACCCAAGGAACAAGCTTTCTTTGAAACATATCTTCACAGAGCAGTATCTATATTCCATGCCAATTGGTAGCCTCTCTTACAAAGACTCTCCCTGCATTATACACAACTACAATTGTACGTATTAACCAAGAAAGATGCCACAATCAAATCTCAAATATTAATACCTCCTCCTTACTTAGTAAAACCATCTTTTTTTTTTTTTTTACTGCATGGCTGCATGACAAGAAGAACTTGCTATCACTCTCCAATCGACTAATATACCCAAGGTTTGTTTCTTGTGCTTATTCTCCTCCCCTCCCCCCCTCCCATTTAATCACCTACAAACATTTCTTCTTAGTGTCTACAGAAGTTCACTGAGTATTATGTACTACTGTAAATCATCTGCCCTTCAGGTTTATCCAGTGCCATGTAATATCCTGATCTGTAATGACACTGCTCAAACCATGTGCCACCAGATATTTCATTAATACACTTTTTTAAAAGTACAAAAGAATCAAGGAAAGCAGTCAGCAGGATCAGTCCTTGATAAAGCCCACCCATAACCTGTCATGACCTCTCCTGGAAAGAGGATATCATCTACCTTATTTTTACTAATCTAAAAACATTTCGCCTGGGACTTGTCAGGTTTTTAACTGAAATCCAGATACAGAAGATCTATTCCACTTTCTGTTAACATTTTTGCTTAGCAAAGGAAATGCAATTAATTTGGCACAGTGTACATTTGAAATCAATATAAATATTTATGCATTTATTCAAGCACAGACTACAATTTACCAAGTTATTATGTAACCAGAACACTCATTTCTCCACCCGCACCACACCACTTGATCATATTATTACGAAGGCTTTCTCTAGTAAGTGTGCTTGATGAGTTTTTCAAAAACTTTCTGACTTTACACAAAAGAGAAAAATAAAAGCCAACACTTCACCTACCCTGGTAATCGGTCAGACATATCCAACAGGATACTCCTCCATTCCGCTTGCTCAAAACGCCAGATTCGAGCTGTTCCATCTCTACTGCCACTTATGAACCTTGAAGAAGTTTTAAAAACATAGTTAATTAATCTACAAAATAACTTGCTTTAAAATGTTACAGTGGAAGACTAGCAGAAGTAAAATCTTCTATTTGTGTGCAAGAGAATTCTTTACCGTTACCTGTCCATTAATTTTCTTTCCAGAAGCCCAGGAAAGAGCTTTTCCTGAACTGGAAAACTGAATAAAGTTGTCAAAACGTGTAGAACAGAGAAGCAACTTCTGAAGTTAAACTCAATGCACAACTTCACCCTCAACTCACTTTCAATTACAATACTTTAATGAAGTATTTTAAGCAATCCATTCTGAAATTGTATCATCAGATACCTCAGTAGAGGCAAGAACAGATCAACACAGCAAAACCCGAGATGCTCACACCAGCAACTGTGCATCACAGGGAAGACCACCAGTAGTTTACTTTAAGATACCAAGGTGTAAATCATGGCAGTTCAGGCTTCCATTTCATGAACAACTGAACTATCAATGAAGCAGAATGAAAATTCCTGGAGAGGAACTGAAACATTCTAAAACATCCAAAGATAATCTCCCTAGTCCACTAATCACAAATCACAACCCTGAGAAAGACATTCAACATAACGCTCAGGGAAAGTTTCTGTGCTAGGTATACCATGACTGTGCTTTAACTTCCTGTGATTCATTTTAATAATGATTCTTAGAACATCTTTCATAGAAAGTGTCACCAAGCAAAAGAGCAGAAGTTTTGCCTCCCCTCCGCTTTTTTTTTTCCTCAATACTGCCTTGAAAATTAATCCATGAAGGCAACCTGGATGGGCCAGTGCAACATGATGACTCCAGAGACAAATATAATTGCAGAAAAATGCATTTAAAGGGAAGACAACTTCCAAATTGTAGATTATTAGTGTTCTTAGTCACAGTTATCTAGCTTTCAAGAAGACAAAAAAAAAAAACTAACAATAAAGCTTCAACTTATGGCTGCAGATGTAAATCTAGCCTGAAGGCTAAAATCCACATCTTGATTGGCAATCAGAGATCAATTTTGACTCCATTCGGTACTGGAAGTATGAGTGAAGCCTTACAAATGGAACTTACACAACTCTTTCCCTCACCCTCAAATCACCTGAAAATTCTGTTTAATCTATTTCCTTAAAAAACAATAGTAGACTAAAAAAAAAATAAGAAAAGGATTAAAACTTATTTTAGATCATTTGCATTGCATTTTCCTGTTTCCTATTTTGATCCAATACTTCAAGAAACTGAAAGGAAGGGAAGCAGAAGAGGACGTTTATGAAGTCACAAATACAAGGGATTTGTTAAAAAGTGGCAACATTCCTCCAGGTAAATAAAAACCTGGCCAGTTCAAAGACATTGCCTAACAAAAATCAATACAAAGCTGAGACAGCTGAAACTCAACTATGGTCTCCTGGATTAATCCAAATTTTCCCTCAGAGTTCTAAAGTAGAATTTTCTTACTGGAAACCTCAAGTTGAGAACAATAATACATTCTTAATTCCAAAATAATATATTGTTAGTTCAAATTTGAGCATCTTTCAACATACCTATCACCACTGTTAGAAAACTGAATGCTGTCGACTTTGTCCTGTAAGAAAAAGTACAGTTGGTTAGAAATTATATTTTTAAACAGGAATTATATTTTTAAACAGCAATTATGGTTTTGATGACTCTGGGCTTAGTAAAATCTGAAACAATGAAAAAATTGCATATTGCGTATGTTCTAACAGGTTTAACTGCAAGGTGATCATAGAATCATAGATCCAAGTCCAACAAACACAAGAATTCACTAACTGTTAATCCATTTAAAAGCCAAGTTTTTAGAAAGTCCCAATTAAATATGAAGGATTCACAGATGGAATAAGTGTCCATTAATAACCTGGCAACCAATTAACTCATATTTGAATATGTATTTCAAATATCATAAACCAATTACAATTGAGGGGTAGCTAATTGTTCCTACTCCTACTTACATATTCCTTAAAGAAATATACAAATAGTTATTCATTTTTATTGCAATAAAAACTACGGGAAATACAGATAGGGTATAAAGATCAGTTTATCTTCAGAATTGGAAGTCCTCTCTACATACAAAATACGTATTGATCAAGCCTCATCACTGTAACAAATGGTTCAAGTCAGATTCAGTATTAATATGTTTTCTCTAAGGCAAATGAAGATGATGAGTATTTTAAGAGCTACCCCTGAAAGAGCTTCAAGGGTTTAACTAGATCTAAATTCTCCACGGTAAAACTACAGATTCTTTGTACATTAAGTGATGAAAAAATTGACTCAACCTTCAGCACGTGAATTTAAGCTATTTCCCTTAGATTCCTTAGAAGACAGAATTCACTAGATTAAGGAATACAAATAAAAAATGACACTGTTTTATTTTAAGAAGTTCTCTTCCTAACTGGTATCAGTTCTATCAAGAAAGCAAGTAAAGACAGACAGCTCACACTACATAAAGCACATAGGGAGTTATTACTTGGAAAGTATACAGTAGTTTGTACAGTCACTGAAGACATGAATAAGGTCAAGATGAAGGGGAGTAAAATTCTGAAAATTCAATCTTATTTAAAGATTTAACACAAAAGTTGTCAAACAGTAAATAACTTGAGTAATGAAATCTACATCCTCAGCCTATCTACTTCGTGTACACAGCATATAATATGTGGGTGGCTGGGCACACTTGCATCAGAGGGAAGAAACTGAACAAACCACATGCTTTAAAATTAGAGAAATGTATGACATCCAGTTGAAAAGACGGAATTCTGAATATCATATTGATACATTCCAGCCTTTAAAATGATCAAGTCACATTGAGATGACTGGACGAAATCCTGGCATAAGTTCTAAAAACATTCAATAAAAACAACATTGCTACAAACCCATTAACAACATTAACTTGCAACTTCAATACTGCTTGGAGCGAGTAACAATTAGATTTAACTGTCTTACTTACAGCATGACTTTCCAATTCTGCTATTTTCTCAGGTGTTTCAGAGCCAAAAAAATACATCCTGATGACATGGTCAGTGCTCCCCGTTGCTAAAAACATACCTCCTGCAAAATCAAGCAATCGTCAAGCTACTGTATATGAAATTAAAACAGACTACCAATAGATCTCAGAAGCCTAGTTTAAAAAACAAACAACAAAAAACAACAAACAACAAACCTGAAGAGTGTGACTTTTTTATGCTATTTCTCTGACAGAGATGTGGAAGGAAATCCCCCTCTTGCCCCAGAAAGTTCTCCCAGCCATAGTAAAAATAAAGAGTCACACTCAGTGTTACAAAGCCTTTAAAATGTATTAACTAGGGGAATGCTGAAACATGTAACACTAACAGTGCACAGAAGCCTTCGATTATGAGGAAGATGTCTAGTCATCAACAGAATTAACTATGCAACTCTCACTGTAGCGTACGTCTCAATTATGGCATGAGAATTGCTTCAAAACCGGGTAGAAACACAAGCACACCAGTATAAGTACATGACTATTTAGCTGTGGTGGCAGCAACACTAAGATCTGTTTCTTGGCACCTGTAAGTGCTGTCAAAAAAACCCCACCTCAAACAACCGGAAACTCAGAAAACTTCAAACACAACCCAGGGCTATATCCTGAAAACCTTAAAATACAAATCAAAGTGTAGCTTGTTATTTTTGAAATTCCCAAATTTCTTGTAATGTTCCTGCCCTCTGGTACCAGTAAGCCATCCCACAATCACATGGTTAGGACGAAAGAAAACTACAAGCCAGGATTTAAGCCCATTTATAAATACATATGGGTATTCTTAAGAAAGAAGGGATCTTTATGGCTACCCCTGCATACAACTGGCACACAATCAGGAGCTCCTACTACTGGCAGTAACCAATTCTACTGCTGTTGACTGTGGTATCTTAGACAACTGATTTTGCAAATCCCTGACATTATACTAAGGGATTAAACAGAAATAAAAACCCAGTAAAGATGGATAAAAAGTAAGCAATTAACCAGTGATTTTTACTTCTGTAAAATCACTAATGGGAAAAGGGAAAGAGTATCAGTGCAACAGTCTTTCACTGTTAGCTAAGGCATTAATTTCACTGTTAGCTAAGGCATTAATCACAGAGTAACCATACACATCTATACAATTACTTACTACATAGCTGCTATTTTTGTATATTTTTAAAGCTGTTAGAACCAGAGTAGAGAAATCACAATTCTAAACTCAATCTGTACATGACTTACCTACACTGAATGAAGAACAAAGCATCTGAACTCCTGGTCTAGGTTTCTCTGTGAATTTCACTGGTCGATTGCTTAAAAAGAAAAGAGTCTTGAAACATGACATGCCACACAAAACTTGGCTTTTTATCAACATTTCAAAACATAAAAGGTATGTTTCTTCAAACATCTACATCAACAGGTACTTCTTAAATACATACAGGTACATCTGTAAACCGTGTGCAGGAGGATGAGCAATAAGGTTTACTTTTCAAAATGACTGTACACACATAAACAAAGGGTATTTGAAGTCCACACAGCTTGTGACTTTTCCTGCAAGATGTTATTACCTAGCCCAGATCATGTGACATGACAAAGAATGTTTATTCTCTCTCATCCTCAGTAAGTATGATTTATCCCCTCCGTAATATATCCGTAAAGTACTGAACTCTTGCCTTCACATTACAAACCACCAACAGTACATGAAATAAGGCCTACCAAATACCATTACTGCAGAATGCTGTGCAAAATCATAATATTTTACAGAAGTATATACAAGTTTTGCAACACAGCGATTTAAATGACTGGGTTCCTGTTCTGCAATTCATGTACCCAGTCTTCCACTTCACATGGCCATGATCTCAAGAAAGTAGCTACGAAGATCTACATTAAGGAGAAATACAGCAAACTGTGCCACTTAGAAGCATTATAGGTTTCTACTCATTATTCTACTGCTTTTCTGTTCAAGGGTTTTCTGTTTATCAAAGGAACTGTTGAGACCTGCAGTATATTTCTCATGTTTGTATGATACACAGTACAGAGACTGAAATCCTAAGAATGCTGCTTTGTGACCTACCAATGCTTAAACCAATTTAAGTCCGTGCTTCAACTAACTCAAATGATGTTTACATCTCAAAGTCCTCTAAATTAATTTTAGGAGAATAATTCAGGATCCACTTTAAACACTCTCCTCCTATAACTTACAGCCCTAAAAGATTCTTCAGACCAAACTATACCTTTGATATTTTTTGCTGTAATTCTACTACTTTAAGATAACAAGTTTGAATTAAAAAGTAAAATAATCTTCAGCTTTCTAAAGTAATGGATTTTTCTGAAAAGCAGCTGCTCTAATGTAAAATGGATAATTTCATGCCAACTACCATTATATGGCACAATACAGACTGACCATGCCAGATCTCTTCATTACAGTAATATCTGTAACTTTTTTTTTTTTACAAGTAAACAGTAATCACATATAGAACATTTGAAAACTATCCTGAACACACTCTGCATGCAAGTTCTGCAAGAGACATCCTAAGACTCAACACAAACAAAAAGCTTTATTGTACTGTTTCAACATATTTGTTTGCAACAACTCTAGTTGTCCCACATTCATACTTTTAGTGTAGTGAGAAGTCAGTATATTTCCCAACTTATCTCCCAGGACAACAGAATAACATAAATTTGTAAAGAATATAGTCAGTGATGGCACTTTAAAATAATTATGTAATAGATTATTTCCACAACATTATCACAAAAAAAACAAATATTTTTATCTAGTTAAAAGCACTCAACTTATATTAAACAAGCATAGTATAGCATAATCAGCAACCCATTTACATACTTGAATTTCATGGAATCTGTATCCCATTGCCAAAAACAAACAGTTCCATCTGCACCAGTAGAGACCATATATCGCATGGAGCCTTTCACCATTGGACTAAACTGAAGAGAAGAAAGCAAAATCAGACACATACAAAAAGAGTTATTTAAAACTTGTTTATGAACTTCTAAAAACATTGATGTAAAATGTTGATCTATTTTGGATTTTTCAACTTAAACTTCTACAGCAGGTATTGGTAACTACCATTATTAATCTTTACAAAATAGTATCTCCTGTACTTCAAAATAGGCTTGTGGGCTATGTTTCAATTACCGCATTACATAGAACAAAGTCATTCACTGCTTTGGTTTTGAAGTCTTAACTGACCACTATCATTCAACACAAGTTTTGTCAATGAATGAAGTTCATAGCAGACTGGGGAAAAAAAAAATAAATATAAGCAAGTTTCACTAGACAGGCATACTTTTTAAATTCTGTAATTAAGCAGAGCATCAGTTATGAGACAGCCTGATTATGTGTAACACAGCATCACATATGAGTTCATAGGAAGTCCTCATACATACTTTTTATACACGAATTTACTGCTATGCACAGAGCTACCCTTCAGAAAACTTTATAGAACACAAGTTAAACAAGTTGATTTAAATTGCTCATCAATTGCTACTGCTACTACTACTATTGGAAATGGCCATATAAATTGTAAATTTAAATGTACAATTAAATAATCTTAGTATGTCACATTAATCTAAACCCTACTACTAAAGCAGACTCTTAACTTTTCAAATCAGGTGCAACTGCATCTTCTCCCCCACCCAATTATTTCTCGTTTTCTATTATTTGATTAAAATACTTTCAACCTTTCCACATCATGCTGTCAAGTCCTGAGTTTCAGGGACTGGCTGCTTCTTACAATTCATCTACATTTGTGCTTCAATATGTTGAAACACTTAAAAAAAACATACCTGTAATGAGGTAATGGACCCTGTGTGTCCATGGAGGACTGCAACTGGTGCACAAGTTCTCAGACACCACACTCTGATCATTTTATCACAGCTTCCAGCTGCAATCATGGTGTTTTCATAATTGACAGCCATATCAGAAATCTCTGCTGAATGTCCTCGTAATGTGGCAAATAACCTGCCATTATGAGTTGACCAAATCTTTACCAAACAGTCATCTGAGCCCTAGAAAGAAATATTTATTATGCTCAGAAAGGAGTTTCAAAGACATTCAGGATAAAAGTTTTCGGTTTCCTTTTAAAACCTAACTATGTTTTGCCACAGCTTGATAGATCACACTTGTATTTAAAACTTATGTTACTTAAGCTGAAAGAAATAAAGTCATACGATTATCATTAAGAAATTAAAAATGTTCAGTTATGGTTCAGGATTACATTGCAATCACCACAGACCTATACCATATAATGCAAAAAATCTGTAATAAGTTTAAGGGGATTCCTTACAGTAATGGCAAGGGCCAATGAAAGTACTATTCTGTAAAAGCAATCTCTCCTTTTCTTACCTCAAAGAACATGAAACATGCTTAACATCGAACTACATCACTGAATAAAGCTCCAACACCTATGTCACCATCTATCCAGATACTGGCTACAACATTTCTTACTCACTTCCAACTTTTAATTACATCAAACTGTTCTAGTTAAGCATGGTGATGGAGCTAATCTACTGATACCCACCTCCAGAAGTTTTAGCATAACGTGCACTGCAAGGTTTTCTCCCTTGCATTCATCTAGAACTATATTCAGATCTATTTCATCAACTTACAGTAAATATTCTATGCCCAGTCCTATCGAACGCAACACAATATACAGAAGAAAGGTGGCCAAGAATCCGTCTGTGCATCTTGACATGCTGATACATACTTCCTGGAAATGAAGTACTGAACTTTGCATATCCAGTTAACTGTTTTGCGCGATGTACTTCCACTAGAACACAAAGAATGAATGCATTGATGTTTAAAACAGGTCTATTCTAAACAATTACTTTATTGGTATATTACTTAAGGACTTACTAGAAATGACTTTCAGATTTCAGAAACGTGGTTTTGTATTGGCAAGTTTTTCTATGTATAAAACCAAGACAGTATTTTAAACTTGCTCCAATCAAAACTTCAGTCTCTAAAATAGGAAGTGCTAAATGTTATCTTTATTTTCCCATGGGTTTGTAGATCTTAAATCATAAGCGTCCTTCTATCCAAATGAGAAGAATGTTGGTTTATCTATTCAATACAAGAGATTTATAAAAGAAAGATACGTCATCTGGAGGCTACTGTCTCACTAATGCTGTGAGAAGACCTTTGTACCCAATACGTATGACTTCACTGGAGTTATGAAGTTCTCCAGAGTAGCCTCCACATCCAGTTCTGGGGTGCAATTTTCAGCATCCTAGCAAGGCCAGTATCCAGATACACATTGTACGCTCACAGCAGCAATGATGAGTGTTGAAAAAACCTTACCAAGATTTGGTGGTGTGCCATAGTTCACAGGAATTTCAGGAGGTCTTCCTCTATGAAGAGCAGCAAATGCAGAGCCCTTCCAAACAGTGTTCCTGCAATCTTTAAAACCAATTGTTTGAAGTTTCGACATAAACACACGTTAAAAATGCCAAGACAGCTGCAATTCTAAAACATGATAAAGAACTTATCTACAGGTGGTCTCAAACAACGTACTGAAACAACTAAAGGAACAGAAACATCAAATGCCCCAAAACTTTTCATGAACAGTGTTGTGTCAGAGAAAAATTTAATAATAGAAGTAATAGAAACAGGAGAAAAATCCAACATAACCAGCCACCAAACTTTGAAATAGCTCCTAAATGGTGATGCCGCTGCAGTCCACCTAACACAAAACTAACTTTCCAACTCATTTTTTCCCTACTCATTCTTAAGCATTTTCATGAATATTTATTTTTAAATATTACAAATATTTATTAAATAATTTCATGCAAATAATTATTCAACTAGATGAGCTCAAAAGATCACTTCCAACCTGACAATTCCATGATTCTTAAAAAAAAATAAAAATTCCCACACTGATAGTTATTTTAACACACTCATGTTGAAATAATTGCAATGCTGATTTTCAGGACAGAAGTCACTGTCATTCAGTATGTATCCTTTAAAACAGTTACGACAGGTAACTGACCACACAATAGGATCCCATAAAACAGTCCCTTATCACAGCATCTAGCTACCCAAAAGAACTTCGTACAAACACATGAACACCCCACTCCCCAAAATATTCAAAGATCAAAGTCGAAAGCTAAAAATCTCCTTTCAGCAAATCAGCTATGTGCTTATGCACTGCCAATCATTCCCTTGAAGTTTCAGGCAAGGACCTTCTTCCTGTGTACGTGTACAGAATTCACAAGTACTAATTGTGATGCCATTTGCAATAACCAAGAAAATGTTCAGTAAACTGTTGTTACTATTACACACGTGCACTCAACACAGTACAACAGTCACTGCATTCAAAACCAACACAGGCCAATATACTACTGGGAGTGTTGGGAGAACAGATCAATATACTACTGGGAGTGCTGGGATCCCAGATGTTAGAGAAGGAGCACCTGTGTCACGATGATTCATTATATTGCAGTAACACTGAAAACTGGACACATTCAGCAGCCTTGGCATTCAGAGTAACACTAATTCTCGTGATGCAGCTTAAAACTTTCTCTTCACAGCAGTCCAATATGTAGTTATACCATTAAGACACAAATCACTGGTGTTTTGGCCGATTAAACATAGTACAGGAAAAAGTAGGGACCAATTCTGCTGAAAGTTCACCACTTTTAAGTATTCCAAAAGTCTTCACCATATACTTAGAAAAATGTATCTTATGCATTTCAAATAACAAACAAACCATACCTTTCGCTGTACGTAACAACGACTGTCTTCCTGCACCAAGTAAAGAATTCACTCTCGAAATGCTGGGTGGAATCTCCTTATCCAGTATAGGGCCAATACGCTTGCAAATTTGTAACAAATGGTCTGGAGCCACATGTTTGTTGGACAGCACCTGACAGAAATTTAAGTTTTGAAAATATATATGGTACAATCAGAACAGATGAATCTGAAAGAATCAATATTAATATTAAACAGTGTTTAAATATTCCTAAGTCCAACTTACAAAACAAAATCAATTCTGATAAACTCTGATCCAGTAAATTCAGTGAATGCCCTCCACAAATGGGAGAGCTGTAGTAAAAATAACTGCAGAAAAATTACTTACTGCACATAAATGTTTTACTACTGAAAGCCTACAATATTTACATGTATGGCACCCATTTGTGCAGCACCCTACAGTGAGTGGCTTTGCCCAATTCACCCCATTATTTTTATTTTTAAACAAGTAATAAAATTAAAATCCTCACAACTCAAGATCATTGTGAATTTTATTGTAATCAAGCACAAGAATTCATGCAAGTACCACTTCAGTCACACAGTACTTGTTTGGTAAACTGCAAGCTAGTAAATTTGAGTACAATCTCCCTGGAAAGAGTTTCCTTGAAGAACCAGTACTGCATAGCATAAGTCTGCTTTACTTCCTTAAACCAAAAGGATCAAAACATTCATACGTCCATTCAGGAAGGATCCCATACTATCTAACAATCTACAAATAATATACCCACACACACACTCAGATGTCTCAGTCAAACACAGATATGTGTGGGCTTTGATTTTTTTTTTTTTTCTCGCTTCTTTCTGGGAGTTCAACAAGAAAAAAAATCCTTATCTAACTACAAAGTCAATCACACTAATGCAGCAGTCAAATATGCAAAGTAGAGGTTACACAGACTCGAGTAAAACGAAACCATCAGAATAACAAATTTAAATTATTGGGGAGGTCTGAATCAGCAGGCACAAGCAGCTCCACACTTACTCCACTTTCTGATCTGGCCACATAAAAACCAGCTAGACCCAGAAGCCACACTGCTACTTCAGCAAGCCAACTATTACCAGCCAATAGATCTAGGGGAGAGAGAGGGACACACCAGCACAGGTATGTGGCCTCTTGCCCACGTAGCTTAGAACACAGGCAGAACTAGCTCATGCTTCTGATGCTAGTCCCTCAGCCTACTGACTAATCTGGATGAGGAAAGTCCTGACGAGGCTGGTCTCGTCATCGGAACAGCAGGAATAAAAATACCACATACCGTCACGTCACATCTGTTCAACAAAAAGTTGCCCAAATGCACACCAAGTATTGAGAATTTATGATTTAAGCCACAACCAAATACTTAATTTAATAATAAAAATCCAAGTAATGTATAAAGCTTGTGGGGAGCTAGGTTGTACTCCTGGGGAGGGGTGGTGACATTATCAGTCAAATAGTTAACATTAGCACACAGACAAACATAGCCAAGAAAATCATCTCATCAGATGCTGAAGGTTGATCATTAGAAATATATTTGGTCGTCCAAAGATTACAAAATATATTTTTTCATTATTTCTTTATAAATTTTGCCTCTTCAATTGTTATTGAACAGTACCAGCCACAATATTCAGGACAGAAAGCTCAGCATACTATATGCCAAGAATTATAAACCATTTTATTTGCATGCCAGAAAGTATATATTCCAAATGCAATCCCCAACAGAAGCATGCATACAGAACCTTGCAATTAATTCCCTTTAAGTATTTTTACTTAGATTTTAGAAGAAACAGTTATTTTAAAGTCTTGCCCCAATTCCAAGATGCACAAAGAGGAAAAGATATAATTGTACCACATGATTGCATTTGTCTGTGGTCTCTGCAAATTCAGAGTGAGACCCGCGGGTCAACAAAAGGTTCCCAAAGTCTTTCAAAAGCAGAAACTAAATTACACAGAAGATTAATTCGGATATTCTGTGATACTATCATCCTGTATAGAGATTTCTTTTAAATGTGTAGGAAAAAAGAGATACATGCTGCATATATTAAAGAGTTAATATGACAAATGGATATGCATAATAAACACAGTTAAAAAAAACAACCCTGTACTAAAGTTGAAGAATTCACACAGGCCATCTCTCAACACTACCACTTTTTACCAGAACTGAGGTCAAAAAACCCAACCAACCAATCAACAACAAAAACCCCAAACAAATAATCCTTTCTAAACTCAATACTACTTTTATGTTTGCCAATTCAAGTCAGAGCTTGAAAGTATTCTTGTTTAGCAAGACTGCGCTTTTTAGTGACTTTAAAGCATTAATTTAAAACCTCATTTGCTCAACTGACCACACTGACAAGTAAAAGAAATGGAATCCAGTTTATCATTTTAAGCACCACTTAAATAATTAAGAAAATGTTTGAAACAGAATTTCATTCCTTCTCTATGCAGATATGATTCTGAAAAGTTCAAGCATTACACAAAAGGGACAAGGGGATCATAAAATACACAAACTGATGTCAGAAGTCAGACAATTAACCTGCCTGTAATGCCTGAATCTTAGGAGGAGAAAAAGCAAGAACAAACATCTGTTTAAAGAAAACAAGACCAACTACAATAAAGCAGGATGAAACTACACTGGGAAGGCACTACCAGGCCATCGCTTCACAAGATTCAACTGCCAAACATACTTTGCCGTTTAAGAGGCAGCAGAATAAAACACCGAGAGTAATACAGCCTTTCGTTCTGAAATGGACATAAGTTTAAACATTTCAAGCAAACAACATCAGGCATAAAGTGCATGCTGTTGAGAGACTACACATATCTAATATTAAGAAAAAAAGCTATGACTAGTGAGTAACAAGAGATAAAAAGCATACTCATAAGCACCAGAACTGCCAACCGTTGATTTCTGAACAGCAATTTCATTTCCTAATCTGTTGGAGGGGACTGATGAAGGAAGCCAACCAGAAAATACCGTCGAATCAAAACGCGCGTAACAAGCTTGCTCACGAAACTCTGAAATGAAACCTTGCTTCAGATTGGCTCTTCCCTGCATGTAGGCAGTGGCATGTACCAATGCACAACGCCAAGCTCCACCTCTGCTATGTAAACAATATCCTCAATTTAAAACACCACTTGTGTTTTTGTTAGTCTAATGTAAAGAAATTAAAGGCCCTTTCCGAAATAACTCCAGTGTCTTAACCGAGGTGGAATAAAACTGGAAGGTTAAGCTTTGGGCCTATTTTTAAAGATAAAGGATCTAACATCAATGTTATCATCCTAATGAAAAGTTTAAGAAGTCTCACCAATTCCTCGTAACTTCTATAATGCTCATTTCCTTGCCAATCCAACCTTTTAGGAAGCAACTAAATGGAGGGAAAAAAAAAAAAAGGTGAGTGGTTAAAGGGGAAAAAGGAACAGATCCCATCCAAAACAATGTGTGTTGAGGGGAAAAAGTTGAGCCGGTAGAGTGGAAGAAACTTCAACGACTCGTAAAGTAAAGGAAACTTTAGACTACAGCAAGAGAGTTTACTTCATCAGAGCCCACACAGACCTGGTGCTGCTCCAGCTCCTGCACCAGCACCTGCAGAGAAAAGGGGAAAAAAAAATACAGAGTTAGGGACGAAGGAGCCTCTCCGGCTTCTCAAGCGGCTGCTGCCGCAAACGGGCTCGGGAGAGGGAGGGGGAAGGGGGGGACCGGCTGTTCACACCTCCCCTCTGCGCGGCAGCGAATGGCCAGGGTGTCTGAGCCCGTAGCGCCCAGGTGAGTGTGCGGCGTCCCCGTACTCACCTTCAGCGCTCTCCTGCAAGGCCCGGTGGTCAGGAACCGAGCTATGAGGAAGTAGAGCTCTGCAAGAGACACGGGGAGAGACGGGGAATGAGTCCGGGGCTGGCCGGGGCGGGGGGCAGCCCCCGGGGTGACTGTAATTCATAATCACGGTCAGGAAGATGGCGGCAGGGAGCGGCGGCGGCAACCGGCGGCAGCTCTCGCCCTGGCCCGCGGCCGGTCGCGCCCCGGCGGTTTTACCTGATTCAATGAGCGACAGGGACACGCCGCCGCCGGAGTTGGAAGAGGCCGAGGGCTCAGCCATGGTGGCCCCGGCCCGGCGGCTGCCGCTGGCTCGCTCTCTCGCTTTCTCTCTCACTCACTCGGCACAATCGCTGCTGGCGGCGGCCGTTGCTGCCCGGGCAGGGATTAGGGCTCAGGCAGCGCCTGGCGCGGGCAGGGCCCGGCTCGGCATAGCCCTGTCAGCGCCGCCCCCCCCCCCCCCCCCCCCCCCCCCCCCCCCCCCCCCCCCCCCCCCCCCCCCCCCCCCCCCGCCCCCCCCCCCCCC
>WTSP01014505.1:0-96926 GCA_025331215.1 Actenoides lindsayi | reverse complement strand
CCCTGCCCTCGCGTTGCCGCGGTGACGGGGGGCACGCGCCGCCCGCCCGGCCCCGCCCCCTCCCGTGCTGCCCGATGACGCAGCTGCGCTGCGGCGTGGGGATTCCGCCGGATTACCCGGCGTGCCCCGCGGCAAAATGGCGGCCTGAGGCGAGAGCGTGGGGCCGGGCCGAGAGGGGGCAAAGTTTGGGGTGGGCCCAAGGCGGGGCCGAACCGGGGCAGAACCGGCCGCAAAGTCACTGGGACCCCGGGCGGAGCCGAGCCCGACCGGGTCAGAGCCGGGATGGGGCCCTGGGAGCGGGGAGCGGGGAACGCGACCGGCTGGGGACCGAGCCCGGGCCCGGGCGGGGCCCCTCGCGCCCCCGGGCCTCGCCGGCCTTCCCGGGTGGGCTTCGGGCCGGCGTTCTGCGAGGGGGGGGCACTCCCTGTCCCCGTGTGTGGCCTGGGGCCGGGAGGAGGAGTGGAGTCCCCCCGAGGACAGCGGGTCCGGGCGGGTCGCACCGTGGGCCGAGGGAGTCAGCCAGTCGGGGGCGGGCGGCAGATGGGAGCCGGGTGCGGGAAGGTGGTAAGGCTACAGCCTGGGCTCCGGGGAAAGAAGGGGTCGTCCCCGTGGGGGAGGGTGATAGTGCCACCACTCTAGACATCAGGGCTTTAGGGAACTCTCCCTCCCGGTGGGAGACCTGTGATGGGGAACAGAGCAGGCACAGAAGCGACAGGCAGAATGAGGTCCATGCGGGGTGTAGTCTTGTCTGGGTGATGGAGAGGTAGGTGGTGTGGGGGATGAGAAAGCAGTATCTGTGCAGGGAGTGTTGCTGGAGTAGGAGCAGCGAAACGGAACAAGTCTGGGCCAGCGTGTGTGTGTGTGTGTTAAAAAACCATAGAAGAACTGACAGAGTTAGTCTGAAGGGAGGGAGCAGCACTCCTCTGGTGCAAAACCTGGCAGGGAGGAATGGGAAATTCTTTACCAGCCTGGGCACTCTCCCTAATGCAAGGGATGTTTCCTACCATAGAATTAGTGAGCAGCCCCTCAGAATGTGGGAAGACTTTAAAGAAAATAACAGGTGAACAATAAATACAGAACCACATCTGACTCCGGGCTTGAGCACACTGCATGGAAAGAGTGAATGATTGAGTGTTAATAAATGGATTTTTAGATGAGCAGGATGTTGCACTGGTAAGCATCAGCATGCGCAAATGATATGCAAGTTTGGCAAGGCTGAAAATGACCTGGATCTGAACAGTGCCAGGTGGAAGTTGTCCACTGAAAAGTATCATCCATCAAATAGAGATAGTTCTGTGCCAGTGAAAGCTTTTCAGAGGTACGCATCTCTGTTTTGCAGATTCAGAGAAGGAACTGGGATAAAGGGCCTGCATAAGAGGAAGCAATGAATCTTTGCTGAAGCTTCAGACAGCAGGTAAGAAAGCCAAAAATGAGCTGATGCCAAATCAGACTGTTCGCTGGGTCCTGCTACTGGAATCTTTTGAGAATATGTGAACCACATACCTGAATAAACATCCCTCTCTTGTGGTTTCCTCTGCATCATAGTACGTCTGTGTTGCCTGAATTGAGAGGCCAGGGGTATCAGTGAAATGGGAGTGACCCTGAAAAATTCAGTAAGAATTCTCCTGGGAAGAAAAGTTCAATCAAAGATGTCAGCCAGTGCTCTTTACGTGCCACCCAGAGAAACAGTCTAAAGTCTGTTCTGTCAGTGCTGAAGTAGCTGTATTCTCTGTGTAATCACAAGAGGTCTACACATTCAGAATCCTAATGAAATCCTTTCTGATGATCCTGCTCTTGCAATAATCGTGATGCCAACTTAAGGTAGAATTGCCTTAATTACCTTAGCGATCCTTTGTTCTGTTAGGTTATTTCTCCCACCACATTGTTTTTTCGGCCTGTATTTTACCTGGTCCCCTGATGGATGGTGCAGGTATACCACTGGCCTTTCTGTCCTCTCCTGAACTCACTGTTGAGATCCAGTTCAGAGGGGCAGCTGTTTGTCACCTAGCAGCTGGTCCTTTGATCATACCTTTCCGTTACTTGTCAAATCACTTTTAGTACAGCTCCCTTCTCTTCCCTTCTTAGTGAATTGCTGCAGAAAGCATATGTATCCAAACAGTGCTTTGCATACGGTGTGTTTCACCTTCTGGATGTTAAATCAGCATATAAGCTAGCAGCAGGGATATCAGGAGCTTTTGGCTTTTCATTCCTTCCCAGCACTCAGTGCTCTTGAAGCCTGGGGAATGCATTTCATCAGGGTTAGCTGAGTTCCAAAGTGCATGCCATGGCTATCTTCATCTCTAATATTAACAGGGCATTGGGTCAGGAGGGCAAGAAGTTAGTGCCAAGACCTGTTCCCTCCTCAAACCATCTTCCTGAACCAAAGATGACCTTGCATTTTTTTCCAGTCTGTTTCAAGTCATTCACTGGCTGCTGCTAAGTCACTTGCTTTGCAGCTTTCAAACCCTGAATTCTTATCTCTGGCATCTAAGTACATCTAAGTTTGATCATGGCATAGTTTGTAGGGGAAGTAGACTATAGCTTTGAAAGAGATATAGTCCTTTGCAGGTCTGCCCTCTTTTCATCCCAGAGCAGGACAAATGAAGTCAGATGGGACAAGTGATTTTTGGCCAATATGCTGATGTGAGTGGTCCTTGGAGAAAGGATTTGTGGCAGCTGGTGTGGCATATAAAGTGCACTTAAAAAGGTGAAGAAAGATGAGCTGTTTGAACAATAGCAAAATAAACAAGTTTCAGTAGTTGTTTGAAGTAGACTTGATGCTTGTGAGTCCTGCAGGCTGATGATTTTTCTGAAGGTGAGCTCCCTAACCTTTTCAAATGTCTGCTATGTTTTGTCGCCACTTCTACGGCATAGTCCCCAGAGAGTTCTGGAGGTGTACTCTGCGTACTTGTTAGCACAGGCCTAGCTTTTACAGCACAGTGTGACAAGAATAACGTAATAGCAGCCAATCACCCTTTGCCTTTTCTGTTGCAGGGAGAAATACAACATATAGGGGTCTCAAATGACACAGATTGAAGGCAGGCTTGCTCTGCTAAGGAATGAGGATCTGTCTTGATGCATTTTTGGCTCTGCTCTTTTTCTGTGGTTGTCAGGAACTGGAGTTGTCATAACAGAGAGATTTTCTTGGCTATTTGACTTGATTGATGCTTTGAGAGTAAGTTTAAGGTCCCGGAGCTGGGTACGTTCATCTCTTTGCTTGAAGGCTTTGGTTGGGAAGATATCCCCTTTTGGTATGACACCTTGAGCTATGGAGAGAGTGGAGCGCCTGTGGCATTTGTGCTAGCTGTGTGTATTTCAAGTCACTAGTAACTGGGTGAATCTGATCCTCTCCGAAATTCATTTTACACAGGACTGCAAAGGAACTATGCACCGTAATCTCTGCAAACAGGGCTAATGCCTTAGGGCATGAAATTGTCCATCCTGTTTCCCTGCCAGTTCCCCTACCCGAGGGCCTTTACCTTAGATCTAGATTGGCTGGGTCTGTAACTGTAGTAGGAAGAATGTTACTTTTTAAAACTGAAGTGCCTTTACAGCTGATTGGAGGGGAAGGCTGACGTTGCGGTGAGAATTCTGAACTGCAGTATAGGATACCTAATTTCTGCCGCAGATGTATTGTGCGAACATGTTCAGATTGTTGCTGTATTTTTGCTCTTCATCCTTTGGTTGCAAAATTTGGTTGGGGATTTGAGGAAGAACCCATATGTGTCTATAAGGTGCTTGGATACTGTGGTCTTGAATGCTTTAGTAAACTTTGGTGGAGGAGAGATGACAAGGATATTCCAAGCCATGATTTCACAATGAAGCAGACCCCTGTGTGATCCAATGTCCTGTGTATTCTGTAGCATAGGGAAAGTGCTCTAGAGTGCAATCAATCCCTGCCTTGTTTAAGGCAAGTGGGCAACTCTGAGACCTCCCTTTTTCTCCCTTCCCAGGAGCTGTTTCCTCGTCTCCACAGCTTATAATGCCTTATCTGGCTGAATCTTTTTGTCTTAATTTAATTTCTTCTCTTTTTTGTTCCCTTGGTTGTTCCAGACTTAGGAATTGTTCTCTTCATTGTCAGGATATTCATGTATGGTCTTACTGCTAATATGCTCAGAGAGACAGGGCCAAAAGCAGCAGCTTGTAGGCTGTCTCATATTTGGAACGACATGAGCCACCCTCTCCAGAGTGTCCTCCTGGGAGCTGTGCTTAGGAAGGAAATGGCATGGAAGGCCGTGTAGGAGTGTGAAAATAGCATTGCGATGATTGGAATGCAGGGTAAGCATCACTTGGGTGGGCTCAGTTTTTCTCTGCTTTTCAACAACGCTGGGTGCCAAACTTGAGGAAGAGTGCTGTGCAGAGGTGAAGGAGCTGGAATGTATTCTTCAGTTGAGGTGAATGCAATTCAGTGAAACTGATAGGCATCAAACTGAATAATGATTTTAAAGTATTTTCACATGATGCCTAATCTGTGGAAATTCACTACCACATAATAGCACTGAGGCTAAGAGCTGAGCGGGATTCAGAAAAGATCAAGCACTTAGGAGTGGAAATGTTCAGACTTGCTTTAGCTAAAGAACTTGTTTTAGAAGGTGTATTTTTCAGGCATACCCCAAATCTTTTTAACAGGTATAGGTTTGAAGAAAGGACAGTTTGTTCCATAACTGTCCACTGAGGCTTCTTGCTCCATTTTCTAAAACACCTTGTATTTGCCTGTGTCAGAGGTAAGATACTGAATCACACTTACTTGCTATGCTAGACTGCCCACTAACCTTTCTTTTTGTGATAACTGCAGTAGGGGGGGGGGAAAACCCCAACAAACAACCAAGTTGTGGAGTCACTTTCTCTAGAGACTTTCAAAACCCGTCGTTCCTGTGCAATATGCCCTAGGTGATCCTGCTTTGGCAAGGGGGTTGGACTCGATCTCCAGAGGTCTCTTCCAACCCCTACCGTTCTGTGATTCTATGAACCAAAAAACAAACCCACAAAGCACTCCAGCTGCTCTGATTAGGCCTGGCAGTGGAGAATTTTAAACTGGTGGAAAGCAGGGTCATAGTAAAGGTAGTACAGTCCCTAAATGAGGACTGTCTTATTCATGAATGTAAAGACATGAAAGTATTGTCTCTTCATGCCAAGTGGTCAGGCAAATTGCTTTCTGCTTCTTGCCTTTGTTTGTAAGAGAGAAAAGAATGTGTGGAGTTTGGCCTTTCCACGTTGCAGTCTTGTGGTGGACTTTAGTCTGGAAGGCAGCTGAAAGGAAGCTTTCAAGTGAGATCTAGTATGTTGTAGCATGAGCCGGAATGTACTAGTGTCTGGGAAAAGACAGTCTGTGTTCTGTGCTCATGTCCAGTCTGCATTGAGGATCAAGAGAATGAACAGTGCTGCTTGGTCAAGTAAACATACATTTGGTTGGATAGATAGGCTAATAAAGGTAAGTGGCAGTGGTATGGAGAAACATATAAAAAGGTGTTTGTAATGTTTGCCTAAACACAAGGGGAACTCGTGAAGGTAAGAGTGTGTGTGTGTGTGTATTTTTAGAGCTAGGAGCAGGTCATACAAACCTTGAGATCCATGTATGAATACCCTCCCTATGGGCTGTTCTGAGAACAGTTTGTCCTTTAGGGCACAACGTAATACTGTTGTGGCAGGTGTAATCGATGTGAGTAAAGGGTTACTGACTTGCACGGAAGTTTTGTGATTCTGAGAAAGTGAAATGGGTAAGGATTGGAAAGTAACATTTCCTGCAAAGTTTAGGCTGGTTTTTAGGCACAGAGGATCTGACCTACTGCTAGTGGCAAGAACGAACTTTAAATTTCTGATTTCTAGGGGTCAGCTAATTCAGAACTGGAAGTCCCACAGTGACTGCTGTGTCTTTGGCTGAGTTCTATCTTGGTATTTTGTCTGTGATTAAGCTGGCTTTGGCAATGTTCTAGGAGTCATAACTGAATTTTCTTACTCTTGTGTTTCAAGTCTCAGTTGTCCAGCTGCCTTAATGTAGCACTCATGCATGAATGGTTCTGAAATCAAAAGGGACAGATGAGGTAGTTTCTCTAACTCTTGGGGAATTATACTTAGGCTCTTAAAAAGCCTTAGGCGAGTTACACTTTATAGCGTTTGTTTCAAAAGATTGTAAGTTATTTTCCCAAGATAATAATTAGATAATTGTTGTGGCAGTAGCTTTTTTGACCGTTGTTATAGTGTATGCTACTGAGGGTAACTGCTTTTAGACCTGGGTGTGTCTTGCTGCTCAAGTTCTATACAATTCCCAAAGATGCCTTTCTTCATCATCTCCTAAATCAGATTTCATCTTGCAGGTTTGCTGTTCATTAGGCAGAGGACTCTACTGATGCTCAATGGGAAGGTTAAAAATATTCTAGGGAGATGACTTGAAATCTGTTCTGTCTCAGATAACTGAAAAGTGATTGCAGTTAATTCTACTGCTCAATTTCTTTCTTGTGTGTTTTTATTTACCATTCTTCCTTATTGAGGACTCTTCCTCCATCCCTTTTACGCATGTGAGATCTGTAGCCAGCGTGCACAGCCCTTTCAAATGGGAAAATGACAGCTTATTTGTTTAAAATCAGAGTTGTTTTAAGTAACCTTTCTTGAGAATGGTCTTCAAGTTCACATCCTACCTCTAAGTGGTTTCATTTTTCTGAGCGGAAAGCGCCTCGTGCCGTAAAGTATGCAAATATATTTCTTGAACTTTTAGAATTGAATTTTTGAGCACCTCTGGCACTATGGTTATGTAAATACTAGGAAATTAAAACTTTGGCATTTTGGTAGCGATACGCTCTGTTAGTAGTAGGTGTCTGTGTAGGCACTCAATCCAATTTCTTCTAGGGCTCATACAGAGTGCCATTTTTGCGAAGCTTCTCGTACCAGGATGGGTTGATTCCTGAAAGCAAGTCACCTTCACCAGGCTGCAGCGTTTTTGTAGAGTCTACTTATAAGAGTATCCAGTTTTCCTTGATGAGATGATGCCTTTGTAAATAGGTGCCCAGGTGTATCTAAAATGACTAGAACAGAATTCAATGCCATCAAGGCTCCAGCTGGATGGGGAGAGCTGTATTACTATGCAGCTCCAGAGATGATTTACTACCTGACTGACAACTTGCAATATAAACATTAGTCCAAGCATGATCTTGTCCCAAAACCCCGCCTACGCAGGGAGCCCGCAGTCTTCCTGCCACGCGCCATAAATCGTTTACGGTTTGCTCATGCCCGTACACTTGAAAAACAGCTGTGCATTGGGGATTAGCAGTTTGCAGAAGGCCCGTGCGGGGCTAAATTAGGGTCTCTTGCCCTGGTGGTGAATACCGGTATCAGCATAGCGGGAGTGCTTCTCTGCTCTGGAAGGCAATTTACTCTGGGAGTAGGGGGGTGGGTGCAGGGTATGGGTGAGAGAACAGCAGCCAGGGGAGAGCGTTGGATTGCAGTGCTCCAGTTTGAGCTCAGGTGCCTGGTTGATAGCTGCCCAGCATGGTGGGGTATTGAACATTTCACTGTTAGTTGTGGGATTTTTAAGTTTTATTTATTGTTTCTATATATTCTACGTGTGTGTGTATATATATATACACACACACAAAATGCAAGCAGATTACTTCTGACTCCTAGGAGCTGAAAGATGATAGAGTTTTTGTTTGGTTTTTTTTTTTTTTTTAGTGTGAAGATTGGTTTCCTTTTTGCTAGCCCATGGTAGCAGAATCAAATTATATACAAGGCCATTTGGGTCTTCACAGCTAATTTTCAGCTTTTATAAAAAGTTTTACTGTGTCACTTGGGTTTATTACAGCTTTGCAACTTCAGCTCCCAAAGTAGAACTATTTTTGTGCTGGCTGCAATAATGTAATTCACCTCCTGGAGCTTCTAACGACTGTCTTGTGTTTATGGTGAAACCTTCCATTTGTCCAAACCCTGGAAACACAATCTAGTTGATAACTCTAAGTGTATTGATGCTATTATATCAGTGCAAGCATGTCAGACCCTAAAGTCAGTTGGTGCCTTCGGGTCTTTCTGTAATAAGGAGAATATGCAGATTTTGCTATACAAATGAGACCAGACAGTACAGTTCATATACCTCTTATGTGCTGGCTGAAGGGCCAGCTGCTGAGTAAAGCAGATATAAGTAGATCATTTTTAGCAGGGTTGATGTCTCCATCAACAAATCCTTTCTTGGGTGGGTTGGATAAGAATCTGGGTGGAATGTGTCAGGAGGGTGCCCCCTTCTAGATACATCAGCTGAATGCAAGTGCTTCCAGACTGTACCATGAGCATTCATGGGGCCATGGGCAAAGCCAGTGAGTAAAGCGGGTGACTTGTTGCCAAAATGACGCGGTTAGAAGGGTTCGTACTATTTTGTTGAAGCTGCTGCACAGGTGTCCCTCTCATAGAAGACTATTTTCCTGGAGCTTCCGGCTCTGTTCTCCACTGCCACAGGTTTGAGAAAGGTAGCTGGAAGGGCTCATCCTAGGCTTGTTTGGGTCTAAGAGTTGCCTCCGTTTTTCTTACTCCTTTTGGTGAAAGGCTGATTCTTTGCGCTTCGCTGAGATGGAGGCCAGATAGTACCAAATATGTTTGTGGCTGTTTGTGTGGGCATTTGAGATTTGGAAGGCACCTGCTAATGAGTTGTAGGTCATTTCATGTCAAGTTGGCTAAGTTTCCATCAGGCGGGTTCTTTGCTGTGGCAAAACATACAAATGGTGTATGTTTGGGGATCCCTATTATCTGTCTTAGAGGGAGAGGGCTTTCCTCCCGTTTGCTACCTCCTCTCTCCCCGCAAGAAGAAAAAATAAAAATAACCTCTTTCTGGAGAGCTGTTAATCTCCAGATTGAATTAGATATTTTGCTGTTACTTATATAGACTGTTTAGATGTATACAGAAGTTAGAGAGGGGCGTGGGTATGTGATCGTATTTCGAGCTTTCCCTCCTTCTCCTTGTTTTTGATGCTGCTGTTGGAATTCACCCTTCCCTTTTCCTGGGAACTGGTGTGAAGGAATTGCTGTCATCCAGAGCAAAGCTCAATCCACTTGCCTCAAGGTCTTACCTCTCCAGTTAGGACTTTGCCTGACTTCCACAGGCAGCAGTTTATTTACGAGCTTACGTTACCTGAATCTTCTGGGGTCGGTATGAAGGGAACAATTCAGGGTGGTGGAAATCTCATCTCAGATACGATGGTGTAGGGGAGGGAAGAATAGAGTTAGCAGTACAGTTAACTCTTCGTCCCCCCACACCCCCTCCTTCTTTGCCTGTTTCCTCACCTGCCCAGCTGTGTAGTAGGTTAGCAGTACGTGTCTGTTCTTATTCTTATGAAAGTAGACTTTGTTCTCTGAAGACTGCTAATCATGCCCCATGGGGGTGTAATCAGTTATAAGGTATTTAATACAGTGCAGGCGGGAACAGGCCGCCTGGCCGGGCTGGCAGATTGCAACACTACAATTATAAAGGGCCCCTTTCCCCCACTCACCCGCCCACCAGTGGCAGGATGAGGGTTGTACCTTGAAACAGTATTAAGTCTATGAAAAATAAAGATGTAGTGGGGGAAGGGAGAGGAGAGGCTGATGAGGCAGCTGCTATTCCAGGAAACGGGCAGACCTACATTCTGTGAGAGTTGTAGCCACTGCAGGTTGCGTTGTTGAGACTTGTGGGAGTTTGGGTGCCGTCACCATCGAAGTGGATTGCACAGGGATGGCCCTTGGCAACCTGTAGAGCAGCAGGGGCTTCCATCCTCTCAGAAATGGGTTTTCTTGTGGTGGCTGGGGTTGGAGAGGTATGGAGTGGTTAGAAGTGGAGAAGCCCTTTCTCCTGCATGCAGTGATTTAGACACCTAATCTGTTTGGGTGCTTTTGTAAATCCTGCCAGGCTTCTATTTATATCTTTGGATATAAATCTATTGGTAAATCTAGCCTTTTGTAGCTCTTTCTTCCACGTACTGGAGCTACTGGAGCAGCTTACCTTACTGGCTTAGAAGGAAATAGGCAGCCTGAGGCCTTGAATTTTGGTGGACATGGGAAAGTCTACTGGACCTCATCTGGTCTGTTTTTGTTAGCTAATACCAGACCATTCCTCTCCGTGAGGGCCTTGAAATGCACATGTGGGGTGAGGAGCAGCTGGGCCACACAGCCTTATAAACCATCCCTGCTCTGGCAGCTTGCTAAATGCATTGGCATGTTCCTGGAGCTTGTGGCTACACTGACCTTTCCCCTTCCAGGTTCCCCAGAGATTACAGTGCTTCAGCCTTTTGTCCGTGCTCTTTGAATTCACTGACACTGTTCTGTGCAGTGACAGCACAGGGCTCCCTCAATGTGTGTGCTCTTTGCTTCTTGGCAAGTAGAAAGGAATACATGTTCTACTGTACCTGTTTGTGTTAAATGGTTTTTGTCATTTTTACCTTATGAAATCCTGCTCCTTTCTGACATCCCTTTGCTTTGCTGAAGTTCAGAACCTACTCTGTGAAGCACAGAAGATAGAAACTCTTTTTTTTTTTTGCAGCCTTTGGGATGTTGGTGTATGTTCAAGTAGGACATATTGCTACGGTGCTCCTGACAGCCTTGGCTTTCCTGCTTGGCACTGAGAGAACACTGGCTGTTAAATGTCACCATTGGCCCTTAACACTGGGCAATGGGAGTTTTTAGGAGTGGGTTGACGTTTAGTTGCATTACAGAAAGTAAGTGTGGTTTCAGAACTTGAGGGGTTCATAATACAGTTCCCTTCCTTTTGTGGACTTGAATGCTGATGACAGCTTCATCTCCTGATGCACCCTGATCTTTTTCCCTTCAGAGTAATTTCATGTTTTGAAAGCTTTGGGATTTGCAGGAGTGCCACATAAAGGATGAGTAGTCTTTTTTTTTTTTTTTTTTCCTGATGAGAGCACAGAGTCTGTTTGTGACTCTAAAATAGCAAGGTTATGAGATGAGAGGTTACTTGAAGTCTTGAGTTTTTGTGCGTGGAGTCTCTCTTCTCTTGATCATTTAACTGACTAGGTGTCAGTGCTGTAGGGGGAGAATAACGTACAATGAAGATCAGATCTGTTTCTGCAAGCAGTGGGGACAGTGTTTACAAAGGGATTTTTTGGTAATGAGGAAGTGCTTGCATCTCAGAGAAGCTGCTTGACTTAAGGTAGAGTGGTTTCATGGGGATGGAAAAAAGCTTGAATCCGCCCAAGCACCTCTGGTGCCTGAAGTCGGCTTCATATTCAGCTCTGCCCCCTCAGTTTGACAAGTCTCAGTGTTATGTTTGCCCCGTGTCTTATAGGAAAAGTCAGGGAAATTCCCTTCCCGGGCTAGGGGACTGTTGCTGAACTGTTCCTGCCCTGGAACACGGTTACTTCCCAGCCCTGGTGCTGGCTCTACTCCTCCCAGTGGCTTGCGTGCCCAGTTGACAACTCTTCTGCCTTGCTGTTTTCCCTTGTCCCATGGCTCGAGCAGTTGCCCGAAGAACTCGAGGACTCTTCCACAAACGAGTCTGAGGCCGAAGCTGTTGTTGGGGTCCCGGCAGTCGCACGGCTGATGCTCAGGGGGAGTGTGGCGGGTGTCAGCAAGGTGGGTGTGCGGGCTCGCTGCTTGTTTTCCTTCCCTGCCCGGTGAGGAATGCAATGTGTTTGCCTTCCTTGGCCTGTGGTTGCAGCCACATTCCTGCACAGGGAGTCAGCAGGCGGCGGGCGGCGTGCTGTTCATGCCCCCTGGCTACATGCTTTCAGCTCCACATCAAAGATGTGTTTAGTGTGTAGCTTGTGCCATTCCTGGCCACACCTGGTGGCCTGCAGGCACGCAGGAGGTGGAGTCTGGCTGTGTTTGCAGATGGCATTCAGGGTTCAGACTGCTTGCTTGTGGAAAGGCTGGAGCTGAGTCCATGCTAAACAACCCCAGGAATGCAGCAGGAGAGCTGAGCGGTACAGTCACTCCAGGGGCATGTCCTAGCAGCAATGTTTCCTTTATAGATGCAGCAAAATACCTCATGCCTGCTCCTCCAAAGGAACTGACTGTTTGCTTGGGTGTGTTGTAGGGTTTAATTTACACCGATAAGGCCAATTAAGGTTGGTTTGTCCCCCCTGTGTGTGCTTAGCAATCAGTCGATGATTGAGTGGCTAGTGCCATCAAGCTCTGCTCTGTGCAAACTGCGCATGAGATGTCTGCCTGAAGATGGAATGGCTCTGGGATTTAACCCAGGCAGAAGTGCTTCTCTCAGTCAGTGGATAAATGTTCTTACACATGTGCCGCAGCTGAACTTCTACAGCTTATTCTGGAAAAGCTTCCTTTTTCAGGCTGTTACCTCAAGAAATGAGGATGGGAAGGTTGGTGAAGGATGGCGGATCAGGATGCAGATGCATTATTTTGGGTCCCTTGACATGATGCCTGTGAGAAATGGTCATTAGTTTTATATGCCCCTATCATGCAAGACATCCTTGTCCACTTTATGTAAGTCTTTCATTTGCCTGGCACAGGGAAATGTGTGCCCTTTGGCAGTGTCAGTATGGGCAGCCCAAGGCAAGGCTTGTGCAAAGAACAGCAGATTATCATCTGTGTTCTGGGTAAGCCCTGGGCTGTTCCCTTCATTACCTAGTTTGCTTTGATCCTTGGGACTTGCAGTTTTCCTTCTGGCAATTTCTAGTAGCCTGAAATTCTGTGGCCTGCCAGTCATTTCCATATTAAAGTTAGTCAGAAGACCTCCTTACTGCCATCCTTAGACAGCAGCACACATAAAAGAACTGGCTGTCAGAACTGCTCGAGCTGTAACATCTTATCTGCTTTCTAGCTGTTGCCACAGCCTCTGGGTCAGTTGTTGCAGAGCTACTCTTATGAGACTGGTCCATGCTACCCTCTCTCCAGAAGGATGTAGCACTTTTTAAAGCAGAAGCTCAATCATAGGTGATTAGGGGAATATTACTTGTTGCAAAAGACTTACCCTTGTGTAGTGGGTGGAAATTACTCACATTGGGCTTTCTTCTCTCTCGATTTCATGCAATCTGTGCATTTTATTTCAAACCAGTTACTACTGACTCAGTACCTGACTCTTAGGGCTCGGGTGTTGATGAGAAAGTGCGTTGCCTGAATTTTCATTTTTCTTCCACTGTTCTTCAGTGCCAAACAGAACAATATGCATGAGGTGTAGCAATATGTAAGTAAGTCTAAAAACGTGTGATGTGGAATGTAATTGATAGAACTTTTGTGTACAATCATTGGGCATTTCAGCTTTGTTGCGTGATAGAGGCTATGGCTGCAAAAACAGAGCTCTTGTTTAGGATTAAATACTGCTTCTGCTGTCACTTTCCAGTTGCCATGAAGGGAGAAAGGGAGCCAGAATGACAGTGATTAGTTCCTTGTTTTGGTTTCTCAGCTGGCCTTCAGGACTGTGTAGGAATCCGTATCTCTGTGCTTCTGTGTCCAGTCCCAAACATCTCTGCCGGGAGATGCGCTCCTCGGGCTAGAGCAGTAACCCTCACAGAGTAGCTAGATCCCCCCCTGGTGGGACAGGGAGCAGAAAGCAGGGCTACGGCTGAGCAGTAAAACTGGGAATGGGTCTGATCCTGGGGCACCTGCAGTCAGCAGCAGAAGTGGGGTTTCTCCAGTTGAGACATTGCTTAGTCCAGAGTCACAGACTCTATAGAGCTGAGCCTGTGCAGCTGCATGAGGCCGAAAGCGTGAGCAAACAGCTTGCTGTCGGCACTGAACAAACACCTTATCTTTGCAACATCTGCCTGGCTATATGCTGGCAGTTGTCCATAGCCTTTGCCTTTAGATGAGTGGTGAGTTGCTAGTTCTTGGAGGGATTTAGTCTGACACTTGACCAAAACAAAAAAAAAAGGTACCTGGAGCATGATGGCTTGCTTTCTTTAGGATATCTGGGGCTGATCATCCTCTGCTCTCTGTCATTCCCTTTGAGGTTAAGTGACTTCACTTTCAGCTCGACTACCTCTTGCTCCCAGTTTGTTCTCTGAAGAGCTGCATAGAGCTTACTTACAGGAGGGTCTACAGGGAGGAGCCCTGTGCTGGGGAAGAGCTTGTCTTCACTGCTAAAGAGGAGATGTCTTTCCTTATCCTCAGAATAATTAACGGGCTTACACTATCCCAAAGGATAACGGTGGTAAAGACATTTCAGTTCTACAAGAGCAATGATGGGCAGGGGATGTAGTGCTAGTCTGGACAAGCTGACCTTGTGGTAAAACTAAAGTGCTGGGCCTTTGCTGCAATTGCCCCTTGAGACAACTTAAGCTTATTATTAGCTCCGACTGAAGAACAACACTGGTGCTAGCACTGATGGCAAATGTGGAAGGAGATGGTTGATGAGAGCTCTGACTGCCCTGAGGAGGGATTGTCTCTGAGGGAAGAGCTGAAGCAACCCTGCTCGGTCTCAGGTGGGGCATCTCTGCTTATCCCCTGCCAAGGGAGGAAGATGAGCCTAGGAAGTGCGATACAGCATGTACAGAAAGACAAGCAGTGCAGCCTGTGACTGCTGGTGACAGGCAGCCTCCCTGAGTACAGCCTGTAGGGCAGGGGGTGGGGGTCCCCTCTGCTGTGGTTAGAATCTTGCTGTTACAGGACTGACTAGAGCCCAGGTAAATGGGGAAGGAAGAGCTGTAGCAAGTTGCATGCTTTATACAGGTCACCAATGAAAGATAGGTGGGTGGATCTGTTTGTTTTTCCTAAACTGGATTAAACTATGTTGTATTTCTGTGACTGAACTCTCAGAATAAAATCTCTCAGCAGTTCAGTGGTGCCAAGGATTAATAGATTTATTTTTTTTTAAAAGCTTAAAAAAACCCCAAAACCAGAAAAAACAAATGAGGCAAACTGAGGCAGATTAACTACAAGGCCACACCACAAAAAAGAGACAAGATGCTCCAGGGTTACATTCTGCTTCAGGAGCCATGCTGCTTTATTATTTACAAAGTTGAGACAAGTTTTGTGCCTGTTCCTGCCCTTGGCTCAGGCTCTGAATCTGCTAGGCCCAAAGCATGTTTTTGAAAGCTGTCTCCTTTCCTCATTCTGCCTTTGTGGCCTGTTGAGACGACTACTGCCAGTGAGTAGGTGTGGATGCTCTAACACTCCACATCATGCCTGGGTGCAGAGGCTGAGTGGAAGTCGATGGGAATACTTGATGTGGTCACGAGAGCAGGCAGTGGCTGTGACTTGGGTTAAGTGGGAGGAGTCTTTGCCTGGTAGGAATCTTGCTTTGCAAAGGAATCAGTATCAGCATCAGTTGTAACCTCTGGAAAGGGCAAGTGGTGGGATGTGATCAGCTTTGAGAAAAGGTTGTGAACCCTTGTCTCTTTTCTTCCTTTGGCTGGATAGGTTTATTCCTCTAACACCACTACTGTTTCTCTCGGTGCTATGCTCCTTTTCCCTGCCAGCTTACAATGAGCTATTGCTCATTGTAGGTGAAGCAAGAATCAGGTGGCTTGGTTGAAGAATGACCCGCTGCTATCCTCACACAATGCTGAAGTCTGTAATTTTATGATGCTGACTGCTGTCTGTATTCAGTGCTGTAGAGATCATAAAATATTTCTGTGCTAGAAGATCTTCTCTGATGAATAGCACAGGGGATGGCTTAAGTTTCCATGGCAATACTTCTGAATGTGCTTCTGTCACCAAAGAAAGAGGGACTTTCAGTTGATTAAGGTTTGAGGGTTTTGTCTGATAACGGGGATGGTGGTGAGACTGCCTGTTAGTTGTTTGCTTGGCTTTGGGTAGTGCTTCTGACCGATACATAATCTGGAGAAAGAGGAAGCTGATGTATGGCTGAGAGATGGACTGTGTCGTGCAAACTACAGCTGGACTCCTGGACGTGCTTAACTGTTCAGCCACAGATGCAGCTGCACAATCACCCAACAGTTAAGCCTGTACCATTCTCTGCCTCTCACATCTGACCATCTGCTAGGGAAAAGCTAATTAAACCAAAACGATTCTTGCTGGGATTAAACCCCAGCAGCAGAGAGAATTGAGTATAGTACAAATATTGTTCTCCTACTACTGGATCAGGGTTGCTGCTTTATTTGTACTTATAAAGAATTGCAGGCTATTCAACTCAGTTGCTCTCAGGTAGGTGTTTACCTCATGCACACTTTTCTATCCCAGATCATTCTTGGTTTAGATGCAAGAAATAAGGCTGTGTCTTGATCATTTTTCCTGTGGTTCCTTTCTTATGACAGCTGAGGCTGTTTTTCTTTCACATGGATTTTTCATGCAAAAACAGCGCACAAAGCTGCTTTGTCTCCTAGTGCCTCAATTTCTTTACTTATGGAATGGAAATTGTTCCTGCCTTCCTCATTGCATGCATTTCTGGTGGGCATGATTCCTAGAGTTGGTGGGGGGCCACGTAACCTTACAATTGCTAGAAGCTACCAGTGTGAATCTGAGACTCGAGACCAGATTATCGTGAAAATGTGCCTGCAACCTTTTGAGAGTTGAAACTTAAATCTTGTAAAAGAGAAAATGTGGAAGTGTGGTTCCCTTAGTAACTGAAATCTTGTGTGTACCTACAGTCCGTGTTGCCATGTGATCAGGGCTTCAAAATAGCTCTATCAAAAAAATAATAAATGAAATAGACTTACAACTCCGGTTGATTTCACGGCTGCTGCTGAGACTCAGCAGAAGTGACAGCTCACCGCGTTGTTCAGAGTTGTGGCACAGTTTAGTTTCTGAAGGCCGAGGGGGGATTTAGTTCCCTGCAAAGGGCTCTGAGAGGATTCCTGCTGTTGTCTTTCCATGCTGAACATGGAAAACTTGAAGAGGAAGTTAGTTCTGTATATGGTAACACAGAGACAGCAGCAGAAGGCAGCAGTGAAGAGAAGGTGATGGTTGCACTGGGGGAGTGGACGTGCGGATGATTGGGGTGAGCTCGGAGAGAACCAGTTGAAGAAGCCGGTAGAGGTGAAAGCGAGAGTACCAGAATAATGAAGATAAATTCTTAATATTCAGGAGGAACTGTTCAGGTAGTTTTGAATGAGGAATGGAAAAGAAAACCCAGTAATTTTGGAATTGCTGTAATATAATTTTGACAAATACATTTCAACGAGAGATGCTATGGGATCTGAGGAGATAAGAGGTGCTTTTTTTCGACTGTGGATTTGTAGCAGATCTGTGACCTCAGACTTGTTTTGCCTATGTGCTTATCCCACAGTTAGCAAGAGAACTTCATATTTTGGTGGAAGAGGGGCAGTAATAAGACCATGCCTGGGGGCAGTTAGATAATGTGCTCCACACTCCAGTTTGCTCAGATAAGCCGTTGATGAGCCATACTCTTAGGAATGAGCAAGTGGGGAACATTGCCCTTCAGGTGTATGAACTGCTCCAGATACGTTGGACATCAGCAAGCAAAAGCTGCGTGGGTGTATGGAAAACAGGGCACAGCACAAGTATTTGTGATCACCCTTCACCTCTTGCTTGGGGAGAGCAGAGAAAATGTTATGCTGTGCTGGTCTGAGCATTATGATGATGTTTAGTTGGCATAAGAGTAGTAAAACTTTCAAGTCATGTAAATGTCAGTACCTTTAATACCTTGATCTACCTCGTATAGTGTGGTTAGCTTATACTGATTCTGAGAGAGAGATGTCACTCTGGGTTTTTTGGAAGAAAAACCAAACAAACAGAAAACCCAGCAAAACCTTCTTTGGAAGTAGAAAAGGGCAAAAAAGGGTTAACTTGAATATTGGTAAGGATTTTGCCATTGCGGGGAAGTTGTACTGAATGTGACTTAATCAGATTAGAAACAGCTGTGATTATATTAGTGCAGCATTCTTACATAGGCATCCCTAATTTAGTTTGTGTCTTGTATCTTGTCTATTTAACTTCAGCTGATTCAATGTAAAGTGCTCTTAAACTGAATTAAGAACATTTACCCAGGAGGGTTATACTGCTTTATGTTATTTTCTAAGTCAATTTAATTTAGTACAGTGTATATGTAGATAAGACCTTGGGGAAAAAGCTGATCCTTTTTATTACTTGCTGAGCAGTATGTCATGTTTGGCTGCAGCCATGTGATCGTGGAATGAAAGAGCCTGTTGTGGTGCACGTTGGGGGAGGATGGGCGAACGGATCATCGCAAGCCTTTGTACAACTTGGTCGTTCTTAGCCATCGTGCTCAAGGAAAGTAGATTGCTCCTCCTTATAAATTAGGCTTTTTCTTGCCTAGAACATATGTGAGACCCCTGAAATAATATTTTAAGCTTCTTCCTCAGCCTGCCAATAAAAGTGCCCTCAGACCTGGTTAGAGCGCTGTGTATGCAGCAAAAGCAACATCTCAAAACTCTTGCAAATGTCTAACGTTTCAAAAGATTCAGATGGTTGAGCAAGTTTAAGCTGGACTTTTCTACAGGTAGGCAGAGCTTGAAAGAAATTTCACCCCATTTTGATGCCGTTTCCCGGTCACTGGTTTCCCCCCAGTATGTGCCTCAATGTGTATGATGACTAACACACATGTAAAACTTACAGCCAAGGAAGAAGTTGCTATGTAAGTACTGCAGATGTCAGTTCTCTTTCTTGTTGAAAAGGATAAATCTAGTCAATACATCCTGTGTTTTCTGTTTGTGGGTGAAGGCTCTCTGGGAACAAAATTGGCATGTGAATTAGTCCGCAAGCATGGTTGCAGTGATAGCATTTCAGAATAAAGCTGGAAATTAAACAGCCGTTTCCTTTCTTGTCATTTGTTTTTGTCGGCACCTGCAAGTGTCAGGGCTGGACTTAAGGCCTCCTCAACATCACAGATGCTCTGAAGGCTGGGTCACTGCAACAACTTGTCCATCTGTCCTCTGTAAATAATGCAAATAACGTGCTTTGCTCCATCGTCCGGCTGTGTAGATACCACACGGTGTGTTAGCCATCTGTGCATCACTGCGACTCTCAGAGGCAATGTTTTGGAGAGCATATTGAGGCAAGTATATAGGTTGCACTAATGGAGCATTCTCTAGCATTGATATATTCTCTGCTAGAGGGGTGCCTCAGTCACATTCAGTCCCTGGTACTGAGGAGCTGGAGACTGTAGTTTTCCCAGAACCTGTGAAAATACTGAAACACAAGAACTGTTGATATTAACTGCTTGGGGTTGTATGAGACTTAAAAAATACTTACAGGGGCTGAGAGTCCACTTCTCAGTGACTGAAGAATTTAAACTGTTCCTATGTTGTCCTAATGAAATACCTTTTGATTTTATGCTCTGAGAATCACAGAATGTCAGGGGCTGGAAGGGACCTCAAAAGATCATCTAGTCCAACCCCCCTGCCAGAGCAGGACCACCTAGAGCAGGTCACACAGGAATGCGTCCAGGTGGGTTTTGAATATCTCCAGAGAAGGAGACTACAGCTCCCCTGGGCAGCCTGTTCCAGTGCTCCGTCACCCTCACAGGGAAAAAATTCCTCCTCATGTTTGCATGAAAATTCCTATGCCTCAGCTTCCACCGATTGCCCCTTGTCCTCTCATTGGGCATCACTGAGAAGAGCCTGGCTCCATCCTCCTGGCACTCACCCTTTATATATTTATAAACATTGATGAGGTCACCCCTCAGTCTCCTTTTCTCCAAGCTAAAGAGCCCCAGCTCCCTCAGTCTTTCCTCATAAGAGAGATGCTCCACTCCTTTAATCATCTTTGTGGCTCTGCGCTGGACTCTCTCAAGCAATTCTATGTCCCACTTGAACTGGGGGGGCCCAGAACTGGACACAGTACTACAGATGTGGCCCTACCAGGGCAGAGTAGAGGGGCAGGAGAACCTCTCTCGACCTACTAGCCACACCCCTTTTAATAGACCCCAGAATGGCACTGGCCCCCTTGGCCACAAGAGCACATTGCTGGCTCATGGTCAGCCTCCCACCAACTAGGACCCCCAGATCCTTCTCCCCTTTGCTGCCTTCCAACAGGTCAGTCCCCAACCTGTACTGATGCCTGGGGTTATTCTTTCCCAGGTGCAAGACTCTAAACTTGCCCTTGCTGAATTTCATTGAATTTCTTCCTGCCCAACCCTCCAGCCTGTCCAAGTCTCACTGAATGACAGCACAGCCTTCTGGTGCGTCGGACATTCCTCCCAGTTCGGTGTCATCAGCAAACTTGCTGACAGTGCACTCTGTGCCCTCAGCCAGGTCATTGATGAATATGTTGAACAAAATTGGTCCCAGCACCGACCCCTGTAGGACCCCACTAATTACAGGCCTCCAACTAGACTCTATCCCATTGATCACAGCTCTCTGGCTTCTTTCCCTCAACCAGTTCCCAATCCACCTCACTACCTGATCATCCAGACCACACTGCCTCAGTTTAGCCAGAAGGATGCTGAGGGAGACAGTGTCAAACGCCTTACTGAAATCAAGATAAACCACATCCACTGCTTTACCATCATTTATCCACCTGGTTATGTCCTCATAAAAGGCTATTAGGTTGGTCAAACATGACCTCCCCTTGGTAAAAACCATGTTGACTGCTCTTAATGACCCCCTTGTCCTTGATATGCCTAAGGAAGCTCTGAATGTAACTGTTACTGTTTCATTTATCCACTGAAATGTTAAGACTAGGGTGGGGAACAGTGTGGAAAAGATTGAGAAATACAGGAAGAAGGTGGTAGAGCATTCACTGAAGCTAAAAATTCATCAACATAGGTTTCCTTTACTGTCAATAGAAAAGTGATACTCATCCCACAAGCAGTATAGAATAAGTACCATTTCTCCACACAACTACAGCCAACCTTCTAACTTTGGCTGACAGGTCTGGCAGCGCTTTAACATGCCCTTCACCAAATTCCTTGTTACCTGCCTTCAGCCCCCCATGTGCATGATCCTGACTTTAAACAGAAATCACACCCTCTATGCTATCTTTTCTCCAAAGACCAAGGCCACCTTCTCAAATACGAATCTCAGAATTTCAAGTTTCGTGAAAATAGGAAAATACCTGTTGGTAAAGTATTTAACTGTACAGGTGATTAAAGAATAAGATAACACTATTTTTATTTTTATAATTTTTTTTTTTAGTTTCTTTATTCAAGTAGCAGGGCTGAAGTAGCAAGGCACTAACTACTGCATTATAGACACACACTCGAATCTCACCATTAGCATTCTTATGGGCATTGCAAAAAGCAAGTTTTCAGAAAGAAATGGAAGCATTCAGATCAGAAAGAACACTGCGAAGTTGTCCTTGCTTATATTTTTGGACATAAGCCATTTCTGGAACAGTCTGAGGTACTAAGCTTGTCAGCCCTCTAAGCATACCACATTCTTCTGATTCATCTCCAACAACTGCACCCTTGGTGTCTAACTAAGGGAAATATTTAAGGTATTTTTGCTTTTCATTAAAACTGAAATGTAGGTTATTACAATATAGTCTATTTGCAGTTAGACCAAAATTTTAGTAATACGCCATAGAATAAACAAATATTAACATTATAAACTGACCATGACATTTTGCTTAAATGTTGTATCTGTCTGTTAAGTGTTGTGCTTAGCAATTCAGAACTGTGCAAAATACTCACAAGAACAAAATAAAAAGCACAACAAAAAAAGCCTCCTCCAAGTTCTTGGGCTGCGATGATTTAACACTATCCTATAACTTGAAAATGGGAACATGGTATTTTCTTAAATAAATGAAATTTTTAAAAAAATTAAAAAAACAACAAAGAAAGATACTTGTACTTTTAAAAAAATCCTCAATTTTCATTCTGCAAGTGAAACAACTCTAGAGTTCTAGGTCACTCCTTACTGTTCATATTTAAAAGCACAATGCAAACTGAAAAAATGATGCATAGTGCCAGCAGATGGCATTAGTGAGAAATTAAATAAGCCACACACAAGATCAGAATTTACAAAAAAACTCAAGTCTCTACAAGCTTAAAGGTAACCCATATTAAGGGAATCAACTGTCAACCACTGCAAACAATAGTAAATTCTTCTTTAGCAAGTCCTGTCAGCCCCACTCCATTCTTTCTAAATACTGTCTTGTTTCTGGCCACATAATAATTTCAAACAGAGAAACAAAACGGGGGAGGGGGGAAAGAAGCAGTTTTTTACTACTACCCAAAATACAATCAGTTCTTAAGAATTCAGGTACATTAATCACTTCTATAAAAACACAGGTATCCAAATGGGGGGGGAATCTCCCTACAACTAAAATTTTCAAGGACAGGTAATTATTTCAGCTTTAGGCTATGCAAACTCGGGTAATAGCAGTTCCTGAAAACATCTGTGAAAACTGAAAATTAAACCCCTTGCTTCCAAACATGCTTCAGCAGCAGCAGTCTGCCCTACACCAGTTTGATAGGTCTACTTTTCAAGGAGTTCAGGTTTGTTTTCCCTTTACACCAGCACACCCAAGCAGGTCCTCACTGACAGTCAGCTCAGATAAAGGAATGTTTTGTATGAAAAACACTGTTTTTCTATTTCAAGACACTTCATCTAACCAAACACATCTGATGGGCTTTGCTATTTAGACAACAAAGAACTGAGCACTACTTCTCTACCACAGAGTGGGGTCTGTTACTTAAGCATCTTGTAGCAGGCCCTGTAAGTACAGGCTGGCCCAATATCATCTGTAGGAACTGGCAAGCTTCCCAATGTCCTAAAATATTTTTAAAAATAAAAATCCCTGTTTCAACAGTTATGGGAGGGTAGGATTTCATTTATTTAAGACTACAAGAATGTTCATAATCTTTGCTCCTCGACACTGAACTCAATACAGGCCCTCTCTCTAAAACACATAAACAGATATTAAAAACAGGAGAGCAATACCATCAATGGCATTTCCCAAGGTGTAGCTTATACTCATGCTCTTAAGCCAGACTAATGCTGTCAGGTCAGGAAGGGCATTTTCAACCTTCCAAAATGGCTGACTCTGCTTACTATTATAAGGTCTTTACCAGTAAGAAGTGACATGCATTCATCTTTAGTAAGCCTTTTACAAACGCAAAATATACACTTGTTCTGACTATAATGGCACTACAAAGATCAATCCACCACTGGAGATCTCACACGCAACATGAGAGAGACTATTTCACCCCATTTCAAAAACATTCAGAATCAGACTTGCCATTTCCCCAGTCTTACATTTGCTCATACTTCAGCAACTGATAAAGCAAAACCAGACCGGTCAGTCACAGTGAAGAAATTCCAACTCCTCCCTCTCGGGAAAACCCCAGAATTTGCTAAGAGACAATCTGTGATCAGTACCAATGCAATCTATATCCACCACGCTATACTCTGCAAGGAAATGTAACTGGGTATGTGTAAGTCACCTAGATCCTAACAGAAATGTGTACAACTGCAAAAACTGGTAGGTACGGGGGACACACAGTGACATGGCTTTTAAATCAGTGTAAGCCATCACGCAACTATACGTTTTTTCAGCATAAGTATGGAAGAGACTACAATAATTACTCTAACTGGTAACAGACACTTAACACCTGAAGAAAAGCAGCTCCTAACTGGGACACCATGCCACAGTATCAAGCAAATAACACACTGTGAACTCTATTGTGTTTATACTGACAACTATGTTTATTTATTTTATTTTCAGCATGACATACTGTGTCTGCAAGGAATGTCAGCAACCTCGGGAATTGTGACCTTCTCTAAACATAAAAGGAAACCACAGGAGAAGGTAATGAAAAGAGCTGTGAACAGGTCACTCAAAACCTTCTCTGCACCAAGACATGTAGTGTTCAGGATATGAGAAATCAGCCAAACTTTAGAAATCTAATGTGACAAAAAGCTTCACATTACAAACTCTTGGTTTTCTTCAGTAAAAAGTACAAAGGTAGAATAGCCTCATATATAACTGAAAGCACACGAGAGAAACATCCATTTAAAAAGCTGTTCAAGAGTTCTGCTCACAGCATGTAACATTTCTTTCAAAAGTTTGGAAGGAAAGTAATTTGCTTCTTAAATCAAGTAATATTACTTAGCACATGCTAAGAAATACTGGACAGACACTCCACCACCACCACCCCAGAAAAAAAACCCCAACCCAACAAACCAACAACCAACCCAAACAACCACCCACCAAAATCCAGAAATTCAGTATGCTTATTTCCCGCAAAGGAAGAATTTCTTGAATTCAGGATTTCATTGGCCCTCTGTAACCCTTTATAGACAGTTACTAATTAAAATGAGTTATTAACAAGTGAATTTCTACTAGCTTTTTAATACAAAGTAACTCTGCGAAGACATGGTATTAGACAATTAAACTAGGACTTCATCTTTAATAAAGGCACCTTTGTCTAATTACTACCACTTTCCTGCAATTTACCACACCAAATGAATTTATTTTTCTAACATGAGAAATCAAAAACATTTTTTTACATGTAGTTAAAAAGAAACTGACATGGAAAAATATTTTAAGCATCAAAAGCAAACCAGGCAGCATCTGTATTTTTCTGTTTGATAAGCAAGAAAAATAGGCATCTGCAGAACAGTTCAGCTTTTGTCCTTTGCTCTCTCTGAAGAGGAAGAAATGGACTTAAGAATGAAATTACAGTTATTAAATAATTAAAGATTCAATAGAACTAGGGAGACTCCTAAATTCTCTCCTACTGTATTCAAAAAATACTCACTAGGAAAAAAACAATATATATAAAAAAGAAAACTTACAAGTTATTCACATACTTACTCTGAGCCGGCAGCCATTTCCAAATAAGAAGTATCTGCTGTGTCAACCCCCAATGGGATCACTATGCTCATGACGTTCGTTTCTGATAAATTCGATTACTACGGAGTCCTATGCATTGGTATCCAAAACACTGGGGCATGCCAGCCACAGTGCTCATTGCAAACATCTAAGTGCATCCACAAACCCTGTTAAAAAACAAGCAAACAACAAGAAAGAAAAAAGCAGAAGACTGAGTCAGTTCATTTTTAAACCAGGCAATTACTTACCTTTTTTTAAATAATCACTTTCACCTGTCACTATTTTATTAGTTCTATTTTATGCAAACTAAAGGAAAACTTTTAAAGTTCTTCTGAAGTTGTTAACTCCAAATACAGTTATTTTAAGAGTGCAATGATCTTAAGGCCTGAACTTAAAATTACTACAAACTGGCAAAAAATACTATCATTTAAATTGGTGATTAAAAAATAATAATAAAAAAATCATTCAGCGAGGCAACAACGATGCATTAACAGCAGACTTAGTGAATGTGAGGTATGTCTGCTTACTGCTGTGTTATCAGAGCCCAGCTGATGTACCTTCCAACAGAAACCTTGTTACAGAATCTTTCCAGAGTTCATTGCTCACTTTTGGTTTGCGCTTCACAAAAAACCAACATAACACTTTCAACGTCCACAGTCTAAACTAAGTATGTCAAAAGATTGTCCTAGCTTCCATTCAGTATTTTTTTAAACTAAAATAATTCTAATGATTCACAATGATACAAAACAATTTCCATCTCATTTTAACAGATCACCATCAAAAGATTTTATAACCATCAGGTGCCACTTTTGTAAGGGATTTTTTAAGTAGTACGCTAAAAAGTATCAGCAGTAGCTTTTAATTGTAGAACAAAGCTAAAATCTGCTTGAGTCTCACAAGTGAATACAAACTACCTGTATGGCAGTTACTACCAGTCTCTTACTACTGAGCAGAGCATAAAACCCAACCAAGCATAGGACAGGGGACAATAACACAGCACCTCAGCTGTCTCCATTCACAGATTATTAAACTAATGCATTTTTGTAGCCTAATATAGATAAGATTTTCCACAAACAACTAGGCAATTGAAGCAAAGTACCCCATCTTCAATACTTGCAAAATGAATAATTGCAAACTCCTTCCAAGGTGTCAAAATTGCAAGAACGCAGACTGCTTCACAATGAAACACCTACACTGCCCAGGAAATACACTCCTCCCATCTGAGAAAGTCTAGTAGCTTAGAGGAAGTCTACAAAAGCCCGACAGTTTTGAGATCACATTTTAACACGCTCATCCTTGCTCAACAGTAGATTACCAAGAAAAAACAACAAACAAACAAAAAACAAAAGAGAAAAAAAAGTCAAACAACCCACACACAAAACAGAAGCCCCAAACAACTAAAAAGCCTCCAATCAAAAATAGGGTACTTATAAAAAGGACTTAAGCAAAGCACTGTGGTCTTAAATCTGAAATTGCTCCTTTTATTGATAAAATTGGTATCTTCAGGATGATGAAATGCCATTTACAGTGCATTGCTGAGGTAGTAACTGGCACCAAGTCTTCATCTAACTTCTTAAAATTTTATCTCACTACTGAAGTGCCTAAACTTTCTACAGTTCATTCCCCCTCTGGATGGTAGAACTTGTATTTTGGTCCCATTACATTTGTCGCCAAATACAATGAACTGGAAAGCAACCAGGCCAACTTGCTGCTGGGATATCTTGCTTTCCTCACTTAAACACTGGGCATTTTCTTACCAAATACCACAAATGGCAAACTATATCACTAACCATGCATAAAAATCAAAGAAAAAACATGCTATTCTCAAGAATAAACAGCAAGAAAGACCTATTAAACCAAAAGCAGGTATAGAGTATTTTTAGTAGCAGGTGTAAGAGAAATCCCAAGCCTCTCCTAACACTAACTGATGACTCTGACACTATATAGTTCAATCTACTCATAGGGTAAGACCTTGAATGGGCTACCTAAAACCTATAGGAAGCATCAGCTTATCATCTAGTTCTCCTCTTCTGAAATAGCAAGATATTTCTATTCCTACCCAACAACTGAAAGGAAACCAACAAACTGAAGGAAACCAACAACTTTTTTAGTCCAGGTAAATCAGCTATCACAGGTTAAGGGTTGTTACACTACCAACTGCAGTTTCACTTACACTAACATTAACGTAATAGAGATTTTACTTTATGATTTTTATTAGATAAATACAAAAAAACAAAGTTTCAAAGTAAGTGTAAAAGACATACTGGACAGTACTACCCGGAATCAAGGTCCTCACTTAGAAGTTTCTTACACTTTAAAATTGCATTTGATGGTGGCATGGTTTTTCTTAATTGAATTTTCTTCCAACATTTCTGAACAGGTAAAGTTAACAACTGGAAATTAATGTCGGCAAAGATGCCTGGGAAGTTGACAGAAGTGAAGAACCTGCCTTAGTGGCCTCATGAGCTACATCTGCAAACTTAGATAAAACAACTGAGGCTAGCCAATCAATCATCGTATGTCCAAGTGACCTTCATTGTGAACACAGAAAGAAGAGACATGGTTACTAAATCTGAGAATCAAGTGAAATTTTTTATTTAAAGTAATGCAGAAAATGGAAAGAGCACTATGTATATGTTTTTAGAGGTATGTATAGATAGAAAATTAACTGGCAATGCATGGTCCAATTAATGCCATCATCTCTGACTCATCTGCACTGAATACAATCAGAGACTTGAAGAATTGCAATTTGTTTTTCCAAACAGCATTAAACAGAACTTGTTCCATGTAAAAGGAAGCAGAATGTGATCGTAATACTACCTAATTATTTTATACCACCTTAAGATTTCAGATCTTCACCACACACGCACATGAAACATCCAATGCTTTTTGCTCTGCCTATAGTTAAGTACAGAAGAACAGAGGTAGTCACAGGCTCACAACACCTACACAGACAAGTTAATTCAAACAAATGTAACTAATTATTTATGAGTAGCCATCCTCAACAAATTCCCATGATAGGGGTGTGGGAAGACCCAGGATAAATTCATTGCACTATGCCCACCTATTAACAAAACTGTGACCTTATAGGCCACCCAGTGATGAACACCACAGTAATGTCAGACTTGAGATGAAGAAAATAATTGTTTTCTGTCACATCAACACCAAAAGTATTGTTATCACACACTAAAATATCCCTGCTATTTCTATTGGGTTATACTACGAAAAAACTGCCAAATTCAGAACAGAAAAAAATATAACCACTAGGGAACTTTCTTCCTTATCCATCTTAAAAGTGATTGCTTATTCTTTCAAGTTTGGTATTTCATGAGTCATAAAATACTATCTGCCACCATAATACAGTACTTTCCAATTTCTGCAAGTACCCATCTATTTCAAGTCATTATTTTTTCAGAATTCAAACAATCTGTCACCAATGACCTTCTAACAAACTGTTTTCATAGGTGCATTTAATTTATATAATTGTTCAGGAAAAATGGAAAGAAGGGTGCTAGGGAAAAACTCTTTCTACAATCCAAGGGGACCATACACAACTTGCTGTTTGAGAAAGTCTTTCTTCAAGCAGTACATTAATTTCAAAGTTAAAAAGATCACACTGATAACTTCAGTGTCATATAGTTAAAAGGCACTATATAAAAACTTCTGGTCCAAAATTCAACCATCAACTCTTTATTGGGCAAAGCAGCTCATCTACCATACCTTAATCAACAGTAAAGGACTTCAAATTTTGTTAGTGCCCCCATTAAACTTATAGTGATAATACACTTTGAAAGAATTTTGTCAATTTCTTAGATTTATCAGATCTTCTTCATTAATACCCTACAAGCACAGCTTTCTTATATGAAACCACATTCCTTATTTGAAGACATTATACTTTTCTTTCTTTGCAGTTGAAAATTTTACCTTGCCCTAATAATGATTTTCATCTTATTAAAAAAAAAATTAAAAAAAATCTGTTCAGTCTGGTTAAAGCATTTATCCTGCATAAGATCAACCACCTGCAAGAAAATTATCACACTATCATCCAATCACATTGGTTTACATTTTCAACGGCAGTTCTTTTACTCTGTAAAGAAAACATGGGAGATTTTTGACTTGATAGTTGTGTCAAGGCTAAAATGTCTGAAGTTTCACCATACTTCTCATGATCCATTTTGTTTGATACCAGAACTATTTTTTTTAAAAATGAAATGTGCTCTAAAAACAGACAAGCACAATACATTCCAAATTATTAATCTGTGTGCCTTTGTACAAAGAATATCATTTATGCATTAAACAGAAAATAACATATTATCCCTTAAGTATTCCACTTACACAACATTATTATTGTGGTCTAATGAAGACCACATGTTTCCTTTCTGCTGTGTCCTTCTAAGATCAATTGTGTGGCAGAAGAAGAAAAAAACCTTAACTTTTTCATTGGTACACAGAAGAGGAAAAAACCAGAGGGCTCAACTCTTGAATCAGAAGGTAAATGAGTAATCTCCTGAAATTGTATCAGTATTTTTGAAACCAACCCTACACGGCCCAAACATTCAAAACAAAATCCATTTGCTATGATCAGGTACTGGCAGAAAGCAACTCCAGGCCTACTTTATCAGCATGTCTTTTTTCCCCTTCTTCCACTTCCTTCTTGTAGGACCATCAAAAGCTATACAGAACAGCTTCAGGAAACAAGCAGATGATAGATCACCTAGACAGAAAGTACACTTGAAAAATAAGAACTTGAAGTCTAGCCAAATTGTCCAGATGCCTCCAATAAGGTTTCATAAGCTCAACTATCAATCATTCTCTAAGTGTCAAGAGTCCAGACAAATTCTTCCATGGCATTTTCCATGAGTTTCTTCTGGGTTTTGTTGTTGTTTTGGTTTTGGTTGTGTGAGGTTTCTTTTTCCCAAGATAAGAAACTTTTTAAAAAACACTTTTTTTTTTCTTTTATAGATTCAGAACCTGAGTTCCCAGCACTCACATTCAATATGAAGTAACAGTATAAATGAGATCAGAGAACTCTGACTTACCTTTATTTTTATTAATCATGAAGCATATTTTTCAAGCCAGAAGAAAATAAACAGTACTTGGTGTACTGGGAAAGCTACAACCCAGGTGGTTATATGCTACATTTGTAGCTCACCTCTGCAAGACATTTTACACTTTTTTCAGAAGGGAGAGAGAAGAGGAACTAGGACTAAGAAGCCTGCTAGAACCTATGCTATATGCGTAAGATTACTAAAGCTTTCACCTAAGTGCACAGATGCAAAACTCGTAAAAATGAGAGGTAGTGGCAGCACCGCTAACAACTTTTTCCCCCCCTTAATGCTAAAAGGAAATCCACTATAAAAGTTAGGAATAGAATTCAAAGCATGGTGTAGTACACTGATTCTCTCTTTTTTAAATGAGCTTCAGTGAAATCATGAATTAAGCTTACAATTGAATTATTTCTTAGCTCAGATGTAAGAATTCTTCACATACACAAAACATTACACTGATTTTAATAAGCTGATCACTAAAACAGTTCAAGTTAATCGCATCACTAAGCATTACAAAAATATTTTTTGTTCCTGTTTTTATGACTTCAATATATACTTGAACTTCTTCAATATTTTTTTTCTAGCAATTGCCTGTATCAGTTACCATCTGTCAACAATTACAAGATGGAGGGGGGAAAAAAAAGTAGTTACACAGTTTAGGTGTTTCAAGACACAGGTATTTCATCACAAAAATCCTCTGCAGAGAAAATTACCAGGGCCTCTCTAAACACAGAGTAAAAGCTTAAAGAAGACAAATCTAATTATAATTAGAGTAGATTATAATTAGGCTGAGTATTTCATGAGAGGAAACAATGCTGGTTTAAGATAAATAATTATTTAGATTTTGCACTGATGCAAGCAACTTTACCTCAAAGTTCCTAACTAATGACACTGCAGAAAGATTAATATACTAACCAAATAACCATCTCTATACCATGTCTGCTCTGGATCTTCACAAGGTCTATATACAAAATATATGTAACTAGAGGGGAAAAAAAACCCAAAACCAAAATGTTCTAACCAATCTACTTATGTCAACTGTTTTTCCTTAAAAGCAAAATTACATAACTTTAAATACCTATTACAAAATATGTAAAAGGTGAAAGTTATAGTTTACCTATTTTTAGTAAATTGAGGAGATCACACCTTAACATCTGATGAGTTACAGCCCACATTTCCCAACTTACAGAGAAACAAGTAGTTGACATCATATTTAAGCAGAGCTTGCTTCCCCTGAGCACACATACAGACTAGGCTCTCTTTTGCTCAACTAGGAGTACTGGTAAACCCATTGCCTCACTCTCTTTAACTACTGACAAAAAAAGAAATTATTAACAATCTCCTGGAGCTGTATTTAAGTATCAGAATACATACAGTACACATAAAGATTCGGTTTTAAGGGATGCGTACAAATCTAAGGGAATTAACTTGATGGTTACTGGAACAAACAGATGAAATTGCTGAAAGAAAGTGATCTGTACAAATCAATCTTCCACTTGCGCATGGACCAAGGAAGAAGAGGAAGGATAGAGAAGTGACCAGATTTGCAGGCAAAAATGATTCAGACATAAAATACTCAAAACTAGTTTCATGACAGTCTTGAGTCAAGCAAGACCCTTCAGCTCAACCAACACACAATGCTAATCTGGTCGTGACCTCAAGTCATTTTTGGTGTAAAACCAATGTACCTGTATTCACACAGCACTAAGCCCAAAGCAAAGCTCCAACTTCCATTCACTCCTAGTAGAAAATCTATGCCAATGTGGGTCCAGGCTGGCTCTAAAGAGTCACAAAGGATCACTCTGAACTAACAACAGTTTTCCATCTCAACAAGGTCTTTGGGGTAAGATGCAAAGATTTCCAAGACAGTGCTACTGCTTCCAGACCTCTGCTGACTCCTTCTGGTGTTAGTTTTCTACATAAGTCATCTCAGGTAATAGACACAGATGACCAAAAGGTATTATTTTGATTTTCATACTGAACTAGGAGGCCTAGTCTACAAGGTGTGCTGGTGTCTTCCTTCCCCTTAAAAATGCTTTCTTTATAAGGAGAGGTGAATAAAAACACATTTGAAGTGCGGGTGCTCAATATAGCACACAGGAACACAGTTATGTACCTTAACATTGAAAGACAGCAACTAGATCAAGCCTACTACATTGAATGGGAAAAGTGAGAAAGATAATTTAAAAAAACACTTAAAAGCATCTCCTATGCATAATTTGCCTCTTATTGAGCATGCAACCTAAACATTCCCCTGTTCCCTCCCCCTGATTACATCATACACGTATACATGTTTTGCAATCATTAGCAAAAGCAATTCTTGTCATGCCCTCCTTCCAATTTACAGGCCAACAATTTTAACCTGTGGTCATGGGAACCACCCTTCCCACAAAGCAATCTAAAAGAACAGACCTCAGAAAAGCCGATACATCTATGCCCTAGCACAATCTATACAGGAGAAATTGCCAAGTAAAAATGCACCTAGCAATAAAGTGTATCATAGGCCACGGAACCAGCACAAAAACTACTGTCTGAACTGCCACAGAGCCAAAACTGAGCTTTCCTACCTACAATTTTTTTCTTTTAAGTTTTTTGTTTTTTTTTTTTACTTGGGGGAGGCAGTTTACAGGGAGAGAAGAAAACATTAAGATTTTTACTAAAAAAAGAATTTTAAAAATTTTACGTTTTGCTAAACTGCTTTCTACTACTGCTCTGAGCATTTGCATCTTCTCTATACAATAGTTTATTTTGAAAACTATTGATAGAAAATTACATTTTTATGGTATACCCTAGATATCCTTCAAATAGTGAACCACTCTGTGTATGCATATATAAATATATATCTATACACAAATCTGGAAAAAATATATGTAGCATACACACATGTAGCATAAATATCTATATCAAGGTAATCTGAGTATTTATTTATTGCTGTCTGTTTCTAAGGAGATAACACATCTTTAACCAGACTTAGAAGCAGAATACATGAATAAATGACTAATCTCACCCACAAGGAAGTTCTTTCTCTGTTTCCCTGGACATGCTTCACTATGGTGCAGATTTTGCTAAGAGATTAGGAGGAATATCCAACTTCCAAATATTACACCACTGCAGTTGCAGTATGAAGTATGCAGACTTACAAATAACTGTGGGTCCAAATTCAGACCTTTGCTACTGTTTGCTGCTCTCTATGGTAACCTGACAGATAAACTAGCAGCCTACTTCCAATTTGTGGCAAGATAAAAAAAGAGTAGTAGGTAAAAAGAAGACACAGTAGGCACACTCAAATACAATATACAAATTAGGACCCATCAATGACCAAATCGAGCAAATCACACGATGAAACGACTTGTTCTAAACAAAACCTGGTTTCTTATGTATTTGTAGTCTGTGCCTAAACATTCCCACTGACCTACTATTGTCTACATACTTCTAATAGCAGTATCTTCCTTATCACAATATGAACTGGTCATGGCCTCACTCACAAGCCCCTCAATAACTTCCTATGCCATCCACATTAACCTACATATGGTCAGCAGTCAGGTCCACCTCACCTCCTTCTCACATGCCCTGTCAGCAATTCACCAAAAGAAAAAAAAAAAACCAACCAAAAAACCCAAACACATACACCAAAAAGCAGCAACCTAGATGGTTTGGAGTTACACGACAGATAACAGCTAACATCGTTATGCTTCATCTTTCTGCCTCTCCCAGGACACTGTTTATAGTGCCCCTTTACATCCCTTTTTGGATTTTCATTAAATTTCAGGGATCTCAAGGGTTAAGTTCCTAACCATCCTTTTGTTTGTTTGTTTTGGACAGAGACTGAGCGATCATTAGACCAACTTATTTAAAAAATAGGGCTATTACAGCCAAACCACTACAGGGTAAGGCTCCTCCTCCTCCTATGCTTTTAATCCAGTGCCAATATAGAGTAAGAACAAGCCTAATAAATAGTTCATTAGCATATTTCAGATCATTCTGCTATAATACATACAGGACTTAAGATTCAACAAAGACCTCAGTCATGTCTGCAATGACAACCAAACTTCATGAATTGGTCTTGAGTTTTAAAACTAGAACAGAGAAGGGAAAGAAACCTGCCTCTTCCATGGTATCCAAGATTAATGCATTAAAAAAATGTGAGTTTACATCATGTAAGTATCAATTCTTCAGTATGCAGATCATTACTGCATTACACTAACGCCAGTCAGTGGAAAAAAAGCTGACCTTTTTAAGTATAAACCTAGAAGCAGTGTGTCATTAGTAAAGTTTCTGCCATACAGAGAGTTAGTTTCCACTGGCTGCAGGCTATCTTCCTTTTACTATCTGGTCCAAGAGCACTCTTCTTTGTATTCCTGATGAAGTGATGGAAAATGATGTCTCTTTCTCAAATATTTATGCCAGTCCATTGAAACATTAAGATTTCCCCTTACCTCTTCTCTCTCTTCACTCCTCCTTTTCTTCTCTCAGTGGAAGTTAGACAAATTATGGGACTACAAAGAGAAAAAGAATGAGCAGTAGAAGGGAAATAAAGGTAAATGCAGTCACAGAAGGAGTAAAAATTAGTTTACGTAACAGAAATCTATCAAAAAAAGCAGTAAGCAGAGGTATACAGAAAAATGAGAGCAAAAATCTCTAAGCATGGTATATTTACAGAAATCAACCCCAAAAACTGAACTGCCAATTACTTGATGTCCCCTAAGTTTACTAAACAACTGTCATACTTCTTAAAAATAAACCACACACAAAAAGGCCTATCCATTCAAAACTCATGGATTTGAGGTGGAGAGTCAAGGAATTGTAAAATACAAGACAAGTACAGCACATGAAGAAAAGTAAGAGAAAAATCATTTTTGATGGCAGTACTGCTTGGAGAAGTATATACTAGCTACTTTAGTGTGTTATATCACTGTGAGATGTAAAGTTCCTTTAAAAAGAAACTCAAAGGTTAAGAAAACAAAGTAGTTTCCCAATATAAAGTATCTTTGCTTTGTCATTCTTTTTATCAGCTGTTTTACTGCAAACTTTTTTCTCCATTTACCACAAAGTGGTAAATAACAGTTGATCAAACTTATACAAAAAGCTTGTGATTTGCCCATTATTCTCCAAGAAAACATTATTTACATCTGTTACCTTAAGTTGCAATCCTTGACAAACCTGTCAAAATGTAAAGTGTTTCTGCAAGTACACAGTCCACATTCGCTAAGAATAGTCTGTAAGTCATGTCTACAACTTTAAGGGCTAAGCATATTTATTTTTTATTATGTATAGCACGTCATGATGATTCTGTCACTGAGAGGTCTAAATTCTAAGGCCCAATATTCCTCCCAAGAAGTAATAAGACTTGGGGGGGGAACATGTGGCTCCAAATACATATTGGTATTGACTTGAGCAATCAAAAATATTTTGCTAGTTTTACGACATCAAATAAAATAATTCAAGTTATTTTTTTCTATACTGCTTAGTAAGACTTGGGAGTCTACTGTAATCATCAGATATCTACTACACAAGAAGTAATTCCGTTTGATTTATTTGAAGTCTGACATTTCAGCTAAGCAAATTTCTATTTTGACATCTTTTCACCCAGGTAATTACAAAAACTAGTTCCCCTGCTTTACCAGTGGCATTTGACTTACATGAACAGCACAACTGCCCCTTCTACTTTTACTTGTGGAAGGAGTTTGTAGACAGTCACTTAACTGTTACACTTGTGTCTAGAAATCCAAACGCAAGTCAGAAAGTTGCACTCTTTCAAAAAGAAACTTCAATTTCTAGCAGTTAGAAAAACTCTTGTATGTAATTTTAACCACAGTTCAAAGCAGAATAGGTTTCTTGGTAAAAACCTGGCAATATTTCACTGCTCTTTACCAAAATGTTGGGAGGAAGAGGGCGCGGGACCAGATAGAAGGCACTATGTCATGTTCAAGGACAGCCAAAAAAGACCCACTTAAGATCAAAAGATCATTTCTCCTTTTTTCAAGAAACAAAAAAAGCATTTCATTTTCAACTGTAATTATTTCACAAAATTCTCGACTGATTCATGTTAAGAAATTTAGAATTCCACACATTTTTAACTTACTATCTTTACGTTTTCAAAGGAGATTGCAGTATGTATTTTTAATTGTGGTAACAAAGGTATGAAATAAGTCATCTCAGAATAAACACAACAAAGAAATTCTGCCTAGTAATGGAGGAACAAAACACAGCTTTTGACTTTCAGCGCTACTGCCACACAGAAGCCGGGGGGGGGAGAAGATGCAGTTTCTTTTATTTGTCTTCCAGTACAGAATACAGGAGTGGAAAGTAAGAGACTGAATATTTAAAAAAACAAAACAAAACCCACAAAATCACACAACAAAATACTACAGTCATTCATAAAAATCCTGCATAACAATATTAGAGAGTACAATTCCCATCAAGCGTTTCTACCCTGAGCAAAAAAAAAAAAAAAAAAAAAAAGAACGATTAGCTTGGTAAAACATCTGAGGGAGGAACCTTATCCTTATAAACAGCAAAATAACTACTGTATTGTTTATCTGTTACATATAAAAGCATTTACATTTCTTTCACAGTTCTAGAACAACAGATTTGGAAACCAAATGAGAAGTATAATCTCCCTATACGTTCCTCAAAAACTAAAAATAAGTTGCTCTAATTCTCAAGTCTTCACCTTTAGTTTAAGTAAAACCTACTAAAAACATTCCTCATTAGAAAAGTTTCTTTAAACCAACAGTTAAGACAGGATTAACTGTCTAGACTTGGAATATCATCTGTCTTGTGATATGGTTTTAAACACAAGACACATTGCAAACATACTAATTAGGAGTTAGTGTCTTTTGTCTACCGAAGGCAATTCAAGAGCATCACCCACTGCTAAAGAAAAAAAAGTATCTTTAGACTTAAGTCAGGTTAGAAAAGTTAGAGTGATGAACACCAAAAAAAATTTAAATATTCAGAGTTCCTCTGGGTAAAAGATCCAAACCTACTAACCTGTATACATTTTCAATTCTCCGTTTTTAAACATAGCATATTAATTCCATCACTTTCCGAGACTGATGAAATAAACAACAACGGACAATAGAGTATAGGTTCTCCTTCTTAAGTTGTCATATCAAGTACAATAATGTCACTAAAATCTAGTCTTATCTTGTCTTTGAAGTTGACTGCAATTTATTTGAGATAAAGAAGTGAATTATTATCTAGGCTATGCTGGCATAAAACAATAAACAAAATACAACTACAAATGGGAATAAAATAAAAAAAGCTTCTCTAAACCTGAGCCTGCACTATAAAATTTAATATCTACACCTATGGAAAATGTTAACTTAAAACTAAATTCGAAAATTAGGATCAATACTATTTTGGCATTCCCATGCTTAGCCTGATTTGCAAAACTGCTGGTCCCTTGCCAGTCTCACCCAAGTTTTACAACACTGCATCTCCATCTAAGCAGCATATGAACTATCACACAATAGCAGTCTTTCAATAAAATATGCAAAACTAACAAACACATTTCACTTGCACAGAATGCAGTGTGCATGCTACTTCAATATATTCTTCATTTGTACTTTTAAAACACGTAACTTGAGTGGACACTGTGATTTACCATACTTCTTACCAAGTATTTTATTTTATAAAAATAAAGATAAGAAAGCACTTCTGTCAGGCATGTTTAAAAAACATACTTTGTACAACAAAACTGTCTTAAAAGGTTTACAGATAACCTTCATTATTAAAATTTTCTAACAACCAGCAGAGCTTAAAATCTTGCCTGTTTCATTAATACCACATCAAGATTTCCTGTAAGAGAAAATAAAAATTACCTCAGTCTTTCCTAGGAAGTATATGAAACCTTTACAAGGTTTCTTTACAATGTCTTGTTTGCTATGCCTTAAAATTAACAGTAGTTTTGTCTTTCAACACAACTATAGCAGGGTTTTTTTGTAGTATGAAGGTCACGAGCAGAATTTTGAATCCTCAGGGATTAAGTTAACTTTTATAGGTACAATTCTTTAAGAAAACATGAACATTGATGTAGTTAGAAATATTTGTCTTGAACAACTCAAAACCCCACTACAATGAATAACTTAAATAATCCAGAATTTGAAAGAATAAGAAGTACTTTTTTTTCTTAATCCACATTCTATGTATACTGAGACTTTTTTTTTTCTTCCAGAGATGCCTTAAGTTTCATTCATAGCAATAAATCAAAACTACTGTTTGTACAGTGGAAACATTTAAATACTGTACCTGTTCCAAAAACACTATCCAACAAAATTTGGTTTTGAGATTCACAAATGCTCATTTGTATGGAAGTCACAAGGCCAATAACATAGATGAACTTCTTTAGGATCTCTCCAGAAGTCTGAACTGAGTTTTATTTTCTATCTTCACTAATATACATCCCTCCCCCAATTCAATTTTGTTAGAATGTTACATGAAACAGCAAAATACAAACCTTCATTTACAATAATCTATCCAGAACAATGCTATGATTCTACAATTACATACATCGCTCCTTAACTAAGTCCCAAAAATAGTCCTTACTAAAATTAGTATTCGAACGCACTCAAAATTAAGACTGTCCTTAAATCAAACTGCGATGAGGACTAGAGAGACACCACAGCTTCAAGTGTGACATCGGTATCTGTTGCTTCCCAACAGAGTATTAACAGTTGTGTGTGCTGAAACTGTACCAAAGATATGAGGTAATGCAACTCCTAAAAGTAATCTGAATTTTAGTGCTAAGAGATATGTTCCCTAGATATAGTCTAAAAAGCCAGTATTATTTCCCCTTTGAAATTTCCCAGATAGCTACAAAGTTCACCCAATAGGCTAAGTGACAGTTAAGCAGATTTTTTTATTCAGATACGAAAACCTTGAAGACACGCAAATGGTTTTAGAACTACAGTCCATATTACTGAATTTGTAACACAATGACTCTACATCAGAAATGACTCTACATCAGAAACGTCTCCTGAAAAGAAAGAAATCTAGATTAGAAATCTTTCCTCTTTCAAAAAGTTTTAACAGGGGAGGGGGTATATGTATTTATTTTATGAGTATACTGCAAATTATCAACATCAGCACAGTTAAAAAATAAGGGCAGAATTTCCTTTGTAATATTGTCACCTTAAAATAAATCACAGATCTGCTTTTACAAATAGAGAAACTGAGTCACAAAGGCAAACTGACTCACTAAAACACATACAGGAAAACCAAAGGATCTCAAAATTCCCAAGAGGTTCTTGGTGCCCAAAATTTGCAATCTACTAAGATAGACTGTAAAATTTGAGTGTATTTCCATCTTTGGGTTTATTTCATTCCCCCCTCCCTCCAAGAACACTTTTATGACCTGTATAAAATTATTTTAATTCTAACCTTAAATCAGAAGTCTGCTTGAGAACATGACTGAGGCCATGAAGTTAGACTGCAGAGCTGTGTAGCGCTCATGATGTTAAAAACATTATTCACAAGAGCAGGAGCTTTAAGCCCAGGGAGAGGAAAGAAAAAGGCAAAATGCTTCCAAAAAGGTCCATACATTGACTCTTTAGAATTTTTTTCATGTCCTTTTTAATAAATAGCGTAAAGCATGGTTTACTAAAAAAAAATAAAATCTATATAAATAAGGAAGGTATGATGGGAGCATACATTACTGGACTTCTAATGCATCACTTGGTTGAAATCTCTCAGCCTTTGGCCTCAAAATACACGAAAGGCATGCATTATCAACACTCTAAAAACCTTACTATCTTATTGCTCAGCTTCAAGTATATGCTAATCCACACATCAGTGCTTCTAGATGGTATCTAAATTAAAATTCTTTAGAGATTTAAGACAGTTTTGCCATTTCAGTACCTCACTTTTGACTGTTTAAATCCAGAAGGTTCCAAAGCTATGGTAGAATAGAAATTCATACCTCATTAAAACAAGGACATGATTAAACACTGGCATACCCCAAAAAAACCCCAAACCAAAGTCAAAAATTAATTTAATTTTTTTTAGCTTAAAACATACAAGCGTAGCGAGCCTGCAAGCTGTATCAGAGCACACTACGCCAACTACCAAATAATAAATCCTTGTGACCTCCCTTCCCCCCACCCAAACATATTTATAGTGGTGATACTAAAAGGTTCATATTTCATTTAGGAAAAAAATTAGAGGTTAGGAATCGCACTTTCCTTGGGTATTTGTATGTGTATTACCACATATACAATTCATACAGCACTATACCAAATAAACTTGAGAAAAAAATGTAATACCAAGATTACATGGTGGCAGAAGAAATTCAGAGTCTTAATAAAGTAACAGGTTATAATCTTGCATGCATTATTTCTGTATTAAGTTCTTTTAGTATTCTCAAACTATGAATATATGGAATTTCTACCCTGATGTCCAGCAAAGGTATTTCCTGGAAGGTGAACATGACGTTCACAAATGTGATTCCACAAAGAATTTAGCTGAGTGTTCCAGTGATCTTAATCCACAACTTATCTTGATAAATATTACTGGGTTTATGTCGTTAATAGGATGGACAGACGTACAGTTTCCACCACAAACGCAGGAGCTTTTTGAAATTATCAAAGCGACATATATATTACCTTACAGCAACCTATACACACCCCTCAAAGAAGGTGCTCGAGTCTGTTGCCTCCTTCCACCCCCCTTTTCCCCGACAAGAGTGGTCTCGTTCACTTGCCTTTCACACACATAACCAATAAAATTAATCAGCTGGAACACAGCAATTTTAAATCGCAGTAAAGTCAAGAGATGTTTTGTACGTTATTTGAAGGGAACAGTCTTTTCATTTAAACATAATAAGGCTCTAATACGCTGCAGACAAACGCACTGCATGGGGTGTGGAGGACCCGAGCTGATTAGATTACCACAACATCAGCCTGAGGCCGCCATTTTTAGAATCTCTAAAGGACAAAAGAGGGAAATTAAAAAATTTGCTCCACATTTTTTGAAAAGTAACTTTAAAAGTACAGTGATGATAATCACTTAATCATGCATGACAAGTACAGTCACGGATATCTCTTTCTTTTCTCTGATCTGAGCCCTGAATAATAAAAACGTTTCGTTATTATTCCTTTAAGCTACTGTAAATAAACAGACTAAAACATTCCTAAATCTAGATGCAGCGCTAAACTTCTGCTTTTAACGACACGTAGTATGTACCATTTTAGGGACCTCAGGGCTTTTAGCCACCGCACATTCCCTAATGGCCGAGTATGGGGGAATATAGGACCTTTATAATCAGGCTATATTATGTTTCTCTACCCTATTTAGTGCTGCACAGTGAACCGTTTGTTTCTCCTCCCCTATGTCTGCAGCAATAGGGTCTACCCCACTAGCATTTATTTCTTTAAGAGACTGAAATATGCCACCCAAGGAACACGAATGCTGGCTGCAGAAACCCAAGCAAGAAAGGGATGCACCAGTATAACTACTTACACCCTCAAGAAAGGGGGTGGAGAGAATGATCCCCTTTTAAATTGGCAGAGAAACTCTTGAGTACTGCTTTCCGTTTGTCCAGGTTACACCACGAAGCGGAGATACTAGCAGGGAGGGAGGAAAGGAGGCGGGGGTGTGGAAGGCAGAGAGATTAGGCCTATAACGAGCCATTTTAGTACCACAAAGCAGAAATATACAGGATGGAGAAAGAGAATAGGTTTCCCTAAGCTTCATAAAACTCAATACGCAGTCCCAATAACACATAAACCCGTTCTGAAAATCAGCAGCCTAAGGAAGCGTATGTTGTCACATAATGGCTCATTCTGGCTCTTTTTCCAAGCATAATGCATAAATCTGGCGTAACTGCCAAAAAATTCTCCTCAGCTCTTCCAGTTACAGTAACCCGCCATATTCACAAGATATAGCGACAGCCTGCCATTTTTAACTAAACCCCACAAAAGGAGAAACAAATTCAAGGCAACTTAAACAGAATTTAAACACATATCAGGGTGGGAAGGAGTTATACTCGCACCGAGGGTAATGAGACGTTCCCGTCGCATTTCACTCCCATTTTGCCGCCACCCCCCTCCCTAAAACACACACAGTAGAATACATGGTATTAACCAAAGACTCACCTGTAATGGTCACAGGCCAGGCAGCAGGACCCCTCAGCTCAGCCCCTTCTCTAGCCCAACCAAAACAATGCAACAGCCCCACTGCGGATATCCCTACCCTAGGCAGGACTCAGAACTCAGCAGGCTCCGGTAAAAGAAAGGAAAGGGAAAGCGAAGAAAGAGGAGAACCCCCCTCCCCCCAAGCCTAGCTTAGTGCGCAGAACCCTACAGGGACTAGCTTGGAAGCGCCTTTGCCTTGGGACCTGTGTACAAACCCCACTGCCGCCGCTGCTCCCGTGTCTCCCTCCTTTCAGACTCCTACGCTCCCTTCTATGTCACTGCCTCTCTCTGGGAAAATGGCGTCCGCTCTCCCCTCCCTCCCACTGCACGGGGCTCACCCGCCCCGCCTGGCAGGGGCAGGGTTACCAAGGCGAAGCCAAACAGCAGCCATTTTGCTTATGGGCTGCGAGTGCAGGCTGCGCCCGCCGAGCCCTCAGTGTCCATTTTGCAACAACGGTTTGCACCTTACGCTGAACGGCTCGGGTCTGGGCGCGGCCGAGACACCAGACTGCGGCAGGGGCTGGGCAGGGGGGCCGTGAGGAGGTGTGAAGGGAAGTAGGACAGCGGAGGAGGGGCGGCTGCAGCTGGGGCTGGTGCCGGGGGCGATCCGCAGCCCCGGAGGCGCAGACCGCGGGGGAGGGGCAGGGGCTCTGTCCCTGGCTGGTGTGGGACCGAACGCGGGCGGGAGGATGTCTGACTCAGAAGTGCATCCTCTGAGGCAGAAACGCCAAAATTCCCTCTTCTCTCCACCACACCCCCCCGGATTCCTCCTCGCTACCGTCGTTACTCTCAGCATAACTATTCTTTATGAATCTCAATCCGAGGAGTAAATTTTCTCTACAAAGTACGCGAAAGACTGGCAGACCCGCCAGATCTCCCACATGCCTGGAACTTACTTGAGGGGCGGGGCAGAGGGGGACGAGAAAGGGGAGGGAGCGGCAGCTTTGGCTGGGACCCATTCAGGGCGATGTGGAGGTTTTGACTGAATCTCTTCTATCGTAAGGCATTTGAGGCTGAGAATCTTCCCTGAAGCATTTAAGACTTATATGTAAGGCAAGCGGGAGAGAGCTTCTTTTCTAAAAGCTAATGCGACAGCATTAGCTGAAGGCGTTTCTTTTCTGCAGAGAACGAGACGAGCAGCGAACAAGCCTCGCTTCCCCTTTAGGGAATGGCACTCGGGGAGCAGGTATGGTCTGCTTTTACCCGGACCAGAGGGAGCTGGCAAGCGAGAGGCTCACTCAGCGTCTGAGGGCAGACACAGCCCCTACCGTTTGTACCGAGCTCGTCTTCTTTTCGCCATGTCCCCTCCCAGCTCCCCTTCTGCCCGTACACCGCCCTGCCTCCCCTGCCCGGCTTCAGCCCCTCCAGCGATACGGCTGATTGAGGGAGGGGAGGCGGTGGCTGGGGTTTCATTCGACGCCCACCAGGGGCTGAGCGAGCCTCCTTCAGTGCGCAAACTCGAGGCACCAGATAAAAGCTGGGCTGGCAGCTCTTACACTGCCTCGATGGAGCCGCCACAATCGGGTGACTGGAGAAGCAGTTAGCAGCAGCGCCATAGACTAGCCTCCCCCCACACCTTGGGCAGAGAGAGTTTGGGGCTCTAAACAGCTGCTGCTGCGGCAGGAGGGAGCCGAGGTGAAGGGATCTGCTAGCTGGTTGGACGCAGAGGAGGCGGCTGTAATGGGGCATTGAGTCTGAGGGAGGAGGGGGGGCGATTAAACGTCTTGTGGTCATGGCGGAGTCTATGGGTATTTTTTTCTGTCTAACTCTTCTGTGCGTGTGTCTCTTGTTTCTCTCTTTCTCTCTCTCCTTAGGGCGCTTGGCTGGGGCTGCTCGCTCGGGTTCTGCCTGTTGTTGCGCGAAATGGCGGCTGGCGTCTTGGTGGGTTTGGTCGGTTTTTTTGTGTCGGGTTTTTTTTTTCCTCTTCCCCTCCTCCTCCCCTCCCCCCTTGTGTCTTCGCTGCGGCTCCGCAGCGAACCGCGACGGAGACAGAGTCAGGAGGGGGGAGGGAGCTGCGCGGGAGCCAATAGCCCAGCTGGCCTGGGTAGACTGGCGCGTCCTGATTGGCTAGCGCTGACATCATCCTGCAGCAGGGGCAGCCGCAGCTGGGTAGGGTTGGGGAGCTGCTGGGGGAGGCTGGTGCAAAGGGAGAAAACGGGCGCCATGATCCCGGCGTGAGGGAGGACTTCGTGGGCGGGGGATCCCTGAAGAGCCGGTGAAAAGGAAAGCGGGACCAGGCCTTGGCTTCTCCTTCCCAAACAGTGCCGGGGCTGTGAGGAGAGGAACGGGGGAAGGGAGAGAGAGGAGCAACTCGTGCCTGCTTTTGTAACTGCGTCAATACAAGATGGCGCAGGGTCTCCCTGGAGAGGGAAGGGAGTTGCACGTCCGCCGGAGGTCATGTGACCGCGTTGCATTCTTGTGGGGTTTGGCTGCGGACCAAGCTGGCTGAGGCGGCTGCCCGGGAGAGTCCGTGCTTCCCCCCTCTCCGCACAATGCCGTCGGTGCCGCGTTGGTTTCCATTTCCCTTCCCCCATTAACCTTATGCACGAGGGTGTAGCTGCCGCTGAGGAAGGTTCTCGCTCGTCTACTTATTCTCCACCCATCTCCAGGGTGTAGCCGTTCTCGGGGGAAGCTTTCCATTCCGCCCCCTCTTTGCGTAAGGCTTTACCCACCGCAAGGGAAAGTTCCCCCTCGGCGCCTACTCGCTCCGCCCGAGCGTGGGAGCAGGCGGTGCGCGGGGCCTGCCAGCAGCCGGCTGTACGCATGTAAATGCCTCCCGCTCGGCTTCCACTTATGTGCGAGAGCACTTTGATCTGTAAGTTAGGTTCCCCGGAATAATGGAATCGTTCTCGCCGAGTAACTTCCTGGAAGAGTCGGTTTAAGCGGTCTTCAAATGATCTCATTTAAACAACTGAGGAAAATACACAAGCTGTGCAGAGTTGTTCTGACTAATTTGTCATTGCATTTCCAGTGGTGTTTTCCTGCAGTGGGCGGCCTAAGGGAAAATCTACAAGCTATTAATGACTTTATTCTATCTTGAACCGATCGTCGTTATGGAAAAATGGATAGATATTCTTTTATTTGTATGTTGTTGCATTCTGTTGTAGGAGCTGAGCAGCTTTTCTGTGGGGTAATGCATGTATTACAAAGTTAGGCTGCAGATGGTCTGCATCTTTAACGGAGGGATTTAAGTGTGTATATTTAGTGCAGATGAAAACTATGGTATGCAAATATCGTGAAGATGCCCCATATCTTGCTTTCTGAGGTTCACAGGAAAAGTAACTTGTTATACAGTAGGCTTGGAAGCTTGGCAAATATATTTTCCTTGGTCTTTTTTCTATTATTTTTTTTATTTCAATATTTTAATGGGAGGGGAAGTGAAAACTGTATGTTTTCCAATCCTAACACTGTTTTTCTGTAAGGAAGGCAACTGGTGTTACTGTTTCAGTGAGGTTCTTGTGTTTTCAAAACAATTAAGTGCTGTTTCCCTCGTCTTGTTCTTGCATGGCAAGGGTATAAATTTAGTCTCTGCATCTAACCCAATGAACAAAATAAGTTTAAATTGCTGATGCTTTAAGGGTGGTGGTTTGTTCCACTTAGATACATATCATACCATTTGTTCTGTTCTTAGTCTGTCCCCAGACAGATGTGAATATTTGGAATTTTTTCTCTTCTTTTTTTTTTCCTCCACAGTAGTAACCTGGTTGGGGAATAAAGCTTGAATATTTGGTGTACGTGTTGTGTGAGAACTACTGGAATGAAAGTAACAGTATATGACTAATATAGAAGAGTCGTGTATAATAGACGCTATTTAATGTGTTACATAAGTAATATGGTGAGGTGGAGTCTAGTTACATAAGAACCAACTGGGGACTTGGGAACTGCTGTAAGTAGTCTGTATTAGTTGCAGATACAGCCTGCAGGCCACCTCGATGTTGTCAGGGGAGGGGTAAAAGAACAGAATTGGAAGCAGCTAGTAGTGCTACACTTTTCCTTTGTAGGTTATATAATGGATACTAGGAAAGAAGTGGAGGGGACAGTAATGAAGGGTGACAGTGAGAAGCTCTTGAAAGTTGGGAGTCTCATTTAAACTTAGCATGTAGTTTATAGGCTCTGCTTTTAAAAAGAATGGCTCTCCCCTTTTTTCTTTGGTCAGATGGTGGCTGTTAGATATGCGTTGCACCAATTTTGTTCTGTGCAGACTACTTTGAAGACTGGGATTTTTGAGTCCTAGAGGTTGTGAGGTTTTTGAGTTTTGTTTGTTTATTTAAAAAAGCTTACTGGAAATGGCGTTATGAGGAGGCAGTTTGTTTGTTGACCAAATGTTTAAGTGACTGGATTACTGATTGTTCTTGTGTAGGCATAGTATGACACAAGGTAAATAAATACTCGCTTTGTAATGGAAGCTTCCAGAGAGCCTTTCAGTGCACAATGATTCTTTTGATACAGAACTGATTTATTTGGGACCTGCCATTGTGAATATTTCCTTGCAGATGTGTTAAATGAAGAGCATTCATTTCAACTGAAGATGAGGAATAAACCACATATCTCTTTTATTAGTACTTGCAGTTAGACATGTATTCTCTAATTATGAAATGGGGAGTATATTGAGTGCTTATATTGCAGATTAGTTTGCATAGAGTACCTAGAAATCAAAAGCTCAGCTGTGGCAGCTAAAGCTTTAATTCTTAAAGCACCCTTTTAGGTAGCTCATGTATCAGATTTTGCTTGAAAACCAAGATGTGAACTACTCTAAAAGTTCAAGGTGTAGCTGGTAGCTTATTGCAGCAGTACTTCAATTGAGGTGTCACTATGATTTTAATGAGCTCATAATATTTTCTTACTCGTTTCAAAGTTTTTTTTATTAGCTGTTCTCAGGGAAGCAGTATTGACGACCTTGAATGAAGTAGTAGCTCCAGCAGTGTTGCAGCACTCAGAACACTGTTGAATACATTCTGAATTGCTTCTGATGCAGGAGAGATGAGTTAAAACCAGATGTGCATACTGCTTTGAGACAGAAACCTCAGGGGTGGGGGTTTGCCTAGAGGCCAGTCTGATGCAAGCTCTGTCTTAATCTGGAAGGTGAGGGAGAGTAAAGGAGCTGTAGGAGAGGGAGACTGGTAAAAGCAGGCATGTAACTTGCATTTATAGTAGCCTGCCAGGGAGGGAAACAATTTCTACTGAACTACTATTCTTTCATTTTAATAAGGATATTTCAATTGGTTGGATGTTCTCCATCAGTTAGACTTGTGGTGTGAACTTGCCATGATAGACTGTCTGTGCATGTATATGTGGTCTGTGCCTTTGCTAAGACCTGCTATTTAAACACTGTTGTTTACCTTTAGCCTTACAAAGGGCCTGACAGGAGTTCAAGGGCATTTAGGGGAGAAAGGAGAGAGATACTAAGTGCAATAGGTCTTCGTGTGCATTAATACCATAGTTGAAACAGTTGAAGTGGTGCTCATGGTGAAAGTTGATCCTGCACCTTTTCCCAGCTGTTCATTCTTGTTTCTGCACCACCTCTTTTTTTGATGGTGCAAGTGATCATGTGGGAAGTAGGAGAGAAGAATGCATCTAGTATAAGCGTAATTGTAATGGATGGGTTTTCTGATGTCAGTGTTCATTGTGTGGCTTCACAGACACTCCTGCTTGAACAGGAGTAGAAGGAAATAGCTGCAGGGAGAATGGACATGTGCATGTTCTAACTGTTAGTGAAATTAGGAATGTTTTTTCTTATAAAATTGCAGTTCTTAGGGAATTTCAAGAGGTGACTCTTAAAGGCACTTGGCTAGTGCAGCCAGAATCACTGCTTGAGGAGTCAAGCATACTAAAAAAAATAAGAACTTGGAGATTACATAAGGCACTGCTAGATCGACCTGCAGTTGTAGGTGGCAAGATCATTTCAGATTCAGTGAAATGGTAGCCTACAAAAATAAGTTAAATGCTGGGTTTTTCTCATCTATAGCCTAGTTAAGTGTTCACAGGGTTTTGAACTTAAGGAGCTTATTTTGTTGCAACAGGGTAAAACTTGGAATAGGCTTGCTTCTTTTGGAAGTGCCTGATAATCTAATAGCTGGGGTATTCAGTGAAGAGTTGCTTTTAGGTGAAAATTTCTGAGCTAACTTTATTTTTAAAAAGTAATTCCCGTGGGTCACAGTGGCCACTAGTCCAATGAATATGCATTATTTGCATGTAGTAGAGCAGGTCCAGTGACAGCCAACTAATCAGTTTATCCACTGGATGTGTAGAGATTATTCAAGGCTTGAACAGCAGCAGGACTGGGCAGGAACTTCCTCTGCACACTACTTCAGGCTTTGTGCTATGATGAGCTTTTCTGAAAGCTGAGAGCAGTAAGGTTTTTCTCTAGAAGGAAAACAAGCTACTGGCTGCTTCTACAGTTCTTAACAGTTGAGTTGCTCACTTAAAAGAGCAAGTTTAAAGCTGTTGTGTGGCCTGCTAATCCCAGGATTAGTGGAAATTTGCACCAAGTCCAGTTTACTGGTATGACCTTCAGGTAGTGAAAGGGGGCAATGGTGGTTTCTCCTTCTAGCATGACATTGTTATTTGAAGTTGAGTCTTTCTGTTGACCTTCTGGTTGCTTTGGAGAGCAGTATTAAGCTCTGAAGTTACTTTCATAACTGAGGTAACACTCTGACCTGGTTGTAATACACTACTAGTCCTGAAGCTCTGTCAGTAACAGCTCTTTGAGGATGTTGAAAATAACCAGCAGTTGTATGGTTCCTCAGTATACAGATGCAGCATAAGTACAGTGATGGTTCTCAAGGACCTATAGGGAAAAAAAATGGGTGGGGGGGAAATACTGGCACTTTCTGAGAGTAGGACTGTGCCTGAGTCAGGAAGCTACTGAGCTGTGGGCTCCATCATCCCAGAAATGCAACTGAAGGTGGTCCTGTCACAGAGAATGCGTTTGTGTTGCTTGTAAGCTTGGAAACCAAACAAAACATAACTGCTGTATTTGTGTGGTCATTAAGTGTTGGACAAAAGAGGTTCCTTATGTATGCTGAAACTTACTGCTGCAGTGTTTCTGGAGGGAGTGGTAGGGAACAACCACAAGCTCAAGAAGTAAGTTTCCTTGACTGGTGTAGTCAAATATGGAAGCACTGTCTAGTAGCTTGTTAATGATGCACACTCATGCAGTAGTTCTTACTCAAAAGTAGAAATGCAGCTTGAGTGCAGCAGTATTTATTGCCTCTTCATAGGTTTAGCTTTTGAAGACTGCTGTAGTCCTACTCAGTGTGGCCTGTTAGAACTCAATTTCAGAAGTACAGAACTCTTGACAACAGAAAGATACGCTCTGAATGTGCAGCTTTCTGACACTGAGTACCACTGGCTATAATAATGGATTTGTTTCCTGAAAACTTCAGTAGATTACCAATACAAAGCTTCACTAGTTGCTAGAGTTCAAATCTTAGTATTTGATCTCACAAAATTAGAATGTCTTTCTGTCCAAGCTTGTCGTGTGGATGTATCTTTTTGATAGCTGCTTCATTCAGTATTAGTACAACTGTTCTAGACCAAGCAAATACAGGTCCGAAACTACCTTGTGTGGCAGATCTGGTGTATGTCAAAACTAGTGTGAAGGACATAAGAAGAACTTAAGCTGGAGAGCTATCTGGACAACTTTTTATTAGTGCAGTCAAAGCAATCCCTTTGAGAGATGAGTAAGACTATGGCTGGTCATGAAATTGAAATAGTAACTTAGTCTCTAGCCTAAGAGGTCTTTTACCAGCTTTATTCCCTGGTAAGTGCTAAACTGCAGTGATTGTGCTGCTTCATTTTGAGCCACGGTGTTTGTGGCCCAGTGTTGTCAGGTTGATGATGGATTGCTTGATGTAGTCTTATCTTCTGAGACAGGGTAAGCTGTCTCATACTGCACCCAGAAAAACTATGGGCCTCCTAATTAGAACATGTTGCTTAAAATGTCATTGTCACAGCTATCCTGATTTAGACTACTCTTCACAAAATGAAACTACTGCTTTTATCAGGGTGGTGCTACACTTCAAATTAATCTCAAAAGCTGTGCTCCATTACTCCAGCATTCAAGCTCATGGAGCAAGCTCATAAGCTTATAAAGGCATGCCGGGCACTTGTCAGAGCCTATTTTTAAACTGTTTCTGAGAAACACTTCTGTCTCCCATCTCTGCACAAGCATAGGAAAGGCTATACTTCATGCAGGAGCCACGCTGTCTGGGCTTAGCTAACAGCAATTTTTCAACTGCAGTGTCTCCTCTTCTGAGATAGTGAAGTTGAATCTTAATTATGTTGGGGGCCAGGGAATGATGCTATGATGATAACTAGGAAGTAGTGGCAGTGGTCTTGAGTCCTTGGCTATAACTACCTGTTGTAAAAGATACAGGTCTATGGTGCTTGACAGACCAGCCAAATTTTTATAGGAATCCTGATGCCTAATGTCAAAGCACTTGCCTTGCGTTACTTAATGGAATACAAGAAGAATTGAGCTGGAAGACTTGAAATGGTGAATCTTAAATATAGTGGCTTTTCTTAATTGCTACTCATTTGCAGTAACACATTTACTACAATTGTGTGATACTGCTGTACATAACCTTTACGTTTCTACTAACATTAGAAAATTGCTTTACAATGCAGCTGGGTTCTGTATGCAAGTAGGACTAGTATTTTAAGGTCTTTCCTTCCTGTGTTCGAGATCATCTACTTCAGGCTAAGCCTGAAATACAAACACTGAATATGGCTGTTAACATATTTCTGCTATACTAGAGGGAATTCCAAAATTGAAGGACCATTTCAGATTATATATTATGTAATTTGGGGCAATAATAAAGAATACTGATGAAGCATTCAGACTTGGTTTTGTTTGTCTGTTAAAACTATCAAGCAGGCATATTTCAAACTGGGCTAAATACTATGAACAGGAATTTAAAAATTGTGCTGCTGTAGGATTAATTATACAGTGCAAAATTGATATACTGAGTTCTCTGTGTCTTGGAGCTCTCCTCAAGCACTGCAGTTGCTAATGTAGACCTAATTGATGGGAAGAAGTCATTGTTTCCAAGCACTATTAAGACTGTACCCAAGCATGTACTACTTCTAAGAGTTGGCACTACAGTGTCTTCTGCTTTGGGCTTGCTTTTTCTAGAATAGGCAAGATGCTCTTCCACGCTTTACTGCAGATTGTGCACTACAAATGTTATTTGCCTTGGAAGTGCAGCTGTTAGCTAGATTGGTTTGTCTTCTGTTTCAGTGGTATGACTCCTTAATCCTGTTCCCATTTAAGTAAATTGGAGTAGTTAACAGATAACAAGAAGAGTAGCAGCTATCTAAATTTTCCCTTGTAGGCCAAGTGCTGGTGCTTACACAAAGGAGAAAAACTTACCGTTTGAACCTGTGGTAACTTCAGCCTGCAGTTAGCAAAAGCAAGGTAATCTGTTTGAAGGGTATGATACCTTTTGCATTTGATCTGTTCAAGTGGGTTTGCTTGAACATGTCCTGTAGTTTCAATAACGCAATGGTATTGTAACATGTATCCTAGAAATTTCCTCATTTAAAACAAAACAAAAAAAAATCCCTCAACTCCACACACTTCTGCAATCTAGCAAGAGTATTCATGTACTTGTGTCCTCTTCTGTTCGTTTTAATGGCTCTGCCTTGCCTAGTCTGGTAAGAACTAGAAGCTTATGTCTCAAATGTCTCGTATGACTAATCCTTACTCCCTATCAATGTATTTTGTAAATAACATATTACAAGTAAGCAGTGTTGAGCTGTCTACAAATGCTCCTATCTAGAAGTGACTTTCTGGAAGGTAGTTTTGCATGTCTGTATATGGTGCATGAAGCTTGGATTTTTTTGACTGTAGACGGCCTATGTGTTTAATAGGAAGTGTCTTGTTCTGGGTGCTGCCTCTCTTTGCTGGAATAGTGTTGAGCAACAATTATGTACTGATTACACTCAGTACAAGTAAACTCTGCATCCTGTTTAGAATAGGATTTACATATTAACAAGTGTAAAACATCTGTTGCATCTTCCTAGAAATAGCATGTCGTGGTCTTGGATATGTCAGCTTCACAGCTGTTCAGAAGCCATTCCATATTTAAAATACAAAACCTTTAAGGGATGTCTGAAGTAACACTTAAAAATAGGTAGTGTTTTTTCATTATGTTATGCAAAAATGAGTATTGGTTTGGAGTTGGTAGTCTTCATCCTTCTGTATCATCCATCCCCACTGTAGTAATAGAACATCAAAGAGAAAAAATACTGAACAGGATGCTCAAAAAGGTAGGTCCGGTAGACTCTGTTTTTCTTTATGCTGTTCTAAGATTCTTGGTTGAATCTGAGTTTTGGATATGCCCAGTTGGCAGTGGAGTGAAGGAGCGGTTTCGTTACTGCTTAGAAACACTTCTACTATGGCTCATAAACTGGTATCTTGCTCTGCTTGTCTGATAAAGATGAGATGCTTCATTAAACTAATTTGCTTTTCCTTTACACAAGTTTAACATAAGCATTGATTTTTTTTTTTAATGTGTTTTGAGTCTCATTAAGCAGGAGCATGTCTGACTTGTGATCTTTTTGAAACTCCCTTAATACCAAATATTCGATGTTCAATTGGGAATGCTTGCAGGGGACTCCTTGCCTTGCTGACTGTTGCAGGAAAAAATAAGAATTAAATACTCTCTTCTGTAAACAAGCTTCACAACATATACCTGACATCTGTTTAGCCTGTTTAAAGTAGCTGGTTTTCAGTACATGTAAGCTAAACCAGTCAGAAACATGAAAATAGCAATGTGTGAATGCGTGTGCTTACAATTACAGGTGACCAAAGAGAGGGTGATGGAGGCTTTGGGGTAACTGCATCTGTTTAGGGGGAGGGATGAAAGAATAGGTGGGTTGAAGCAAAGGATGTATTCCTGATGTTAACATCAGAGGATTGTTACTGGAAGAACATTCTCATTGGCACTTGTGGGTTTTCTAAGCTGTTCACTTTGGGAAGGGTGGGGGGAATAAATCAAGTAAATCATCATTATAGGTCCTGCCCTTAACTCCAGCAGTTATTTAAGGACTCCAGTATTGGACTGTAAGAAGGAAATAGAACTGAAACCTGTCTTGGTTGAAAAATAAGCAGGCGTAACCTGTAGTTCTTGAATGGTGTGACTGCTTTTAAGTAGCTCAAGGCTATGTCTAGAGTAGGTCGTACAAATGATGAAAATGGGCTTTGTATGCAACTGCAGGGTTCTGAAAGACCAGCTTAGAAGGGGATCTTCTGTATGTGAATAACATCCCTATTTCAAACAGTTGTGCTGCATCGTACATCACATGATAGGTAGCTGTTGTGCAACAGGAAATCCTGGCTTTTTTTCCATTCATCTTATGGAGCTTGTGAAAGGAAACGTAAATTGGACTTGTATTTAACTATAGCTTCCTTCCTGTTACAGATTTCTGCCCATGTGGTATACTTTGGTTTCCTGCCCATATTTGAGTAAGCTTTGGAGTCTTGGAGTGGAGAGGGTAACTGGGAGCCATCTTTCTGTGGGATTAGAAAGTCATTCCATAATTGTCTCCTTCCCAGCTTTCTGGATGGGCACAACTAGGTGTACTGTGAGTCACGGTCAGCTGGTGGTATGTATCAGCTAACAAAATAGCATAACATTACTTATGTGAGCTTTTCTTATTCTCAAACTTAGATTCTTATTTTCAAAACATGAGATAGTTTTGCTATATCTGAAGGACAAGTTGTTTCTAAACATCAAAAGAAAATATCTGGACTGGAGGCTAGCTCAGAATGGCAGTTTTCTGCCTAAATTTCCACCTCACTACCAGACTTCTCCAAAACCAGCTCAAAGGTTTCCTATGCAATAGATGCTGTGAAGTACATTTAAAAAAAAACCAAACCATGAAAAGTAGCTGAATTTTGAATACTGTTTTGGAACTAGATGTTCATGCCCAATCCCCTTTTGTAGCTTTCTGAAAGAGCTCTAACCACCAAATCAGTAGCCTTGTTAAATGCAGGAGAACTGGAATGATAAAGCCTGTAAGCCTTGTCTCCAAAGTCTTGCAGATGTAGTATATGGCTTAAATTTGTCTGCATGGCACAATCGATCTCTTGTTTCTTCCAACTATCTATTACTACGAATTTAAATTCTATGTTTATAGATGGAAGTAGAAAGAACATGATTTAGTGCAGTCTGATTTTTACGATGTCATGGAAAAAATCTGTCTAGTGGCAGATGGCAGTATATAATTTTTTCCTAAGTTTATGTGATTTTTATTTTTTTCCTAGCTATTTACTCATTCTGTTTGTATTAACTTCATGTTTTCTCCACAACATTGTACCCAGTTTATAGAGCTGTTTTCTTTGTCTTACAATGTGAAAGAAACTGCTGAACCTGCTGGTTTTTCACAGCAGAACAAGAAATGATTGAAGGGGGGAAGCTGGTGCTTGAGATCATAAGTCAGAGTAGTCTTGTGGCTTGTAATTGCTGCTTAACTGACTTCTAAGATGCTGGCAGAAAAAAAAAAAGCTATAGCTTAAAAAGAGCTGGCAACAGGCTCATGTCTACCTTCAGAAAAGTAAACTTTTCTGCCACAATCTCGTGATCTGTTTGGATAATGATAAAAAGATACTGGGCAAGACCCAGGAGTTCTGTGACTGTTTGCCCGGAGTATAAATATGTCAGGCTTTGAGTGCTTGTGTGGCGTAAATGTTGCAGTAATACTGTCTCGGTTATTTTTAGGTTTGGGGAGCAGGAAGAATGCTTGTTTCCTGTCCTCCCCTCCCACCAAAAGCTAGGGTACCTTAGGCAAGGGGAAGAAAAGTAACAACCCTGGGCTTGCTTGTCAGCTCCAATCAAAAAATGTCAATATGTTTCCTGACCTCCTTCATGGAAAGGGTAGTACAGCCACTGCAGTTACATGGGAGTGCTTTGACAGTATTCCTTCTGAAATAACACAAAGGCATTTCAGGCCTCTCAGCTGAAATGAGACTGCAGCTTACTTGTTTATATATGAATCGTCCTCAAAACATGGATATTAAAGCTCATAACTAGAATTACTCCTTCTCCAGTTGCTACCATGGGAACTTTGATGCTATGCACCGGCATGACTAACGTGAGGAATCAGTGAAACTGAATACTTTAGTGCCTCTAATCGTGATAACATGAATATATTTAGGTAATAACCATTAATGTCTTCACATCAGCTGCTACTTTTCTTATCTGCAGCTGCAAATTACTCCTACTTGTAAGGTTTGGTTCATATCCGTGCTATAAAGCAAAGCAATGTGATAACTTCGTAACAGTATCTGTCTGGTTTGAGCTATGCCAAACTGCTTCCACTTAACAACGTAAAAAAATAATCCTAAAGTGCTACCTTGACACATAGAGGCATAAAGAAATCCCTAGCAGTGCCTTGGATTTTCTCTTAAGGGAGAAGTGCAAAAAAAGTGCATATGGCCCTGGTTACTAGTACTGTAAAAAACTGTGTAAGATCACAGTTATCTTGATGTGTGAGTTTCTTGGCAGCAGTACACAGGTGTTAAATTCAAGAGAAGTGTCTAGGACTGTCGTATGGATCTCAGTATATTTGCAATCAATGTGCACATGCCCTTAGTATAAATAATCTCCCTGTCAAAAATCAGTCTGCTTCAGTCCACCTTAAAGTATGAAGCTTGGTGTCACTGACGCATGTGTGGAACAGGCCCAGAATCACTTGGGCAAGAAGCAGATAAATACTTTGGCGTGTAGAAGTGTCCCTGTGTATGGAGCAAAGGTAGAAACAGCAGGCTTGTGCTAGCCTGCTCCTCCAGCAGCTACATGGAAATGTCACTACTGTATAGAACTGCACTTTCCTTCAGTCTTCTGTGTATTTTCCACCATGTATTTTCCACTTATTTAGCAGCGGTGGTTTGTGCTCTGGGGATGTTGGGTTTGCATTTTGGTCTGGGTTTTCGTTGCATTTAAAGTTACGATTTTAGAAAATGGGACAGATCTCAGCTGCTTACTGTGGTTCTTCCTGCTGAAGCAAAAATTTCATGCTAGTATTAGCTGCCTTGGAAAACTGTGTATGAAAGGGTACCGATTGAGAACACAATTTTGAAAATCATGAACTCTGGGGAGAAAAAATGGAGTCTGCTTACAGAAAGGCTTGCAACCTCTTGCATCACTACTTAAGCACAGACAGTAAAACCTTAATCCCCTGATGTCTGAATCATGTTCATTCAGTTACAGACACAGCAGTATGGTCACTTGGAATTACTCAATTTTATCACTACATCTAACTTCAAATAAATTTTTAGTTTGCAGAGGAGAACAGACTTTTGCTGCTAGTTAAACTTCTAAATGGTTGATTCTATGGTTTGTTGTGCAGTTTGCTTTGCACCTTCATCCAAGGAATTCTCATTTTCTTTAAGTAATTTCATATGAAGTTAGTAATAATGTGTGAACACTTAGTTGGACTTGGGTAGAACTACCCCATCAAAAGATGAAAAATGAACCAATTGTTATTAAATAGCATATAGACATAAGCAGTGAATCACATGAAGGACAGGGGCTTAAGTCATAGAATCATTAAGGTTGGAAATGACCTTTAAGGTCATGAAGTCCAGCTGTTCACTAAACATTATATTAAACACTGTCAATATATGTTCCCTTCAAACAGTAGGGTCTGCCAACTGCATACAAGTCCTTTGTGGGTACTGAAAGGTCCAAAAGCAAGCAGGGCTGGTAGCACCACCTGTTGTTCTTGGTGTGGTTTTAAGTTTCCTGAAGTCCCAGTGATGAAGTTACAGGTAGCAGTATCAGGAGTGCAGCAGGAGTCACACTCTAGTTCTTGGATTTATGCTTTACAAAAAGCCTCTTGCTGCTTGTTTGAGAACTTGCCAAAAACCTTGTCCAAGCTGTGATTTATTTTTTTTAATGGGAAAAGGGTGTGTGTAAGTAGTGGGTGGGGGTTTTACATGGGTGTGGTTTAAGAAGCTTATGTTGCAAAATGAGCCTTTCACAATTCCCAATGCTGGTCAGGTTATACATACCTTAGACTTGGGAAACAGATGTAACTTAGCCAGGTATAATGTAGCTTGTTCACATCCATCACTTAGAGGCTGGGAATAACATTAACATTAAAATTCAGATTACTTTGGTGAATTCCTCATACAGTGGTCACTCTGGACTGCTCTAACCTGAGCGTATGAGCAAGAATTACTGTTAATTGCTTCTAATTATACTAACATCTCAGCAGAAAGGAAGAAACCATCACTTGGGTTAAAGCTTTTTTTTAGTGTTGAAAGATGAATAATAACAGGAAGCAAGTGGTAGGCTGATGTATATACCTAACAAGGCTAAAGGAAGTGCATTACGATGAAATTAAGGGTGTCCAGGAATGAAGGCAGCACTGACAGCTAGAGAAAGAAGGGTAGTGGGAATTGGTGAGACGAGAGGATATAGAGCAGAAAAGTATGGTGAGCTAATCCAAGAGTAAGAGAAGGACCTATGCTGAAGAAGCCATCTTCGCAACAGTAAAAGTAGAGGAAGCCTTAATAAGGACTTGCTGAAGCTTAATGCCTGTTAGCTAATGACACCTGCCATCAAGAAGTCAGTGCAGAATTCTAGTTCTTCAAGCATGGGATGGACAGAAACAGCGCTGGGGCAGCTGGTGGGGTTGTTAGCCTGGCCTAGGGGCTGGAGGAGTTGCAGCTAGTTTGAGGAAAAATGATTAGTTGGATAGCAACCCAGCAAAGTAAGAAGTGATTAGCAGTAGGACCATACTGATGGTGACTAAAGGAGTTCAACTCAATGTTGGAATGCTTCCAGCTTCTTAATGAGCCCCGGCTAGAAAGTGGTATGCCAGGACCTGCTGTGGGTGTGAGAGACAACGGTGGTTTGAGGTGTTCTCTCTAGTTACTCTTCACCACTCTCATGGGTTATTGTTCTGAGCATAGTGCTCCATCACCTCAGCTGCATTGATGATTTGTGAGAGTATGCTGTGAACAAAGGATTGATCTGCTTAATAAGGAGATTGCTTTCTCCCACCCCTGAATTTAATTTCTGAGCTGGAGCTCAGTGTTGATGGAAGATTCATCAAAATGAAAGGGGAACTATTGTGTGATGTGTTACAATCTCTCCAGGCACCTATTGCTGCAGAAACAGCTCTTCCTCCTTTTTCCTGTTCTGTTTATACTGTGTAAGTGGATTTTCAGAGCACATCAGCACCTCATGTCATGGGTATAGATAACTAGAAACTAATAGTTGTGACTTGAGGAATTCTGTTACATTGCAAGTCTTAAGGCAGAGAGAGAGGGGGCAAAGTCTCTTTAAAAGTGTGTTGTTAAATATTAACCCTGAGATGCTCTTAGCTGTAGCCTCATTAGTTTGGTACGATTGAACAAAACTATTCCTGCAGAAAGGTCTTTTACTGATAACATGATAAGAAATAGATTAGGCAACAGTATGTGGTTATAAACTTTATAAAACAAGGGGTCCAGTGGCCCAGACAGTCTGTTCTGACATTTCTCAACTTTCTCCCCGGCTTTATTTTATAATGTTACAAAACATAATAGAGATGAGTAGAACTGGATTTTCTGCAAGTGTGTTTCTTCTGAGCATCAAATATTTTTCACTTTTATTTAGTGGATTAAAACAATGCAGTTCAAGGAATGAGCTTAATGACAGAGCAAGCCTTACTTTCATAGACCTTTTTCTCCCACCCTCCCCCTTACCTTTCCATGGTAACTCCAGTAATGCTGGCAGAGACTAATGTTTGCAACTTGGTCTCTTTTTTTGAATACAGGCTTCAGTCTTCTCTAGCAAATTAAATCCAGATGGGAACTGCAGGGAGCAAAACAGAATTTAATTCTGTTTGTGGCTCACGATGTTAACAAAACTCTTTGGGTATTTTCATTGTTACTTTGCCTGGAAATTGGCATGTACCTTCATCCTGTCCAGACACTACAATGTGCAGACTTCACTGCTGTAAGCCTTCACCGAGCTATGTTGCTGTATTTCTGCTAGAGGGATAGCCTACAGTATAAGCATATTACAGTGATTTTTATTTTTGTCCAAGTGATAGAGGATCAAAACCTAGTAAATCCAGCCAGAAAGGTGTTTTGTTGCTCATTTTTTTACCCCCCTCTGCTCTTGCACAGCTGGCAGAGGTGAAATGCAGTTGTTTTGTCATTTAACAAGTCTTTCTCTTTCCTCACTTAACTACTGTAGCTGAAAGTACACTAAATGAATACTTGGTGGAATTTGAAGAGGAAGACAGTACCCAAAACAAGTGGTCCTAGGACCTGTAGTGCAGACAGGATAGAGACTTTTGTCATGCAGTTAATGCTGTGCTTTTTACACTGGTTTGTGCCATCTCGGAGGAAAAGACTCAACATGGTGAATCACAGAAACGTTGCTTCCTGCTGGGGCTTGGGATTTCCTTGCAACTCTCCCCTCCGTAGCTGTAGGAGCTGTTTTTGCGTAGTGCCTGTACTCAGGCAGGAACTTGCTAGAGACAGAAGCCAAACAGTTCTGCGCAGAATGTAAAGTTCCTGACTCAAATTGTGTGGTAACTGTCAAAATATTATAGGGTGTGGTAGGAACTGCTGTTTCTAATGCTGCTGAAGATTTATCCTTCCTTAGTTTGTTTAATATTGTATACTAATCTTAATGAAAATATGGAAGTGGCAGAAAGATTTCTGAATGTTTTCTAGCCATTTGAAACCTGATAGTGTGCAAAAATAAATTTTCAGTACACTGCAGTATTTTGCTTTGTTTGGTTTTTTGCCTTTTTGTGGGATTTTTGTGTGTGTTTTTGTTATTGTTGGGGGTTGGTTGTTTGTTTTTCTGTGCTCGATCTTGACTTCCATTCTTTGATTTCCCACAGAAAGAAATAAAAGGTACTTCCAGAAGAAAAATCTGTAGCTTCAAAAAGATTAACTCAGAAAACTTTGAGCTCTAGAATTGCAATAAGTCTTCAAATTGTAACCATGTTTCCCTAGGAGCTAAAAATACTTAACCATGGAAGTTACAGTAGTAAATTGATACAGTATTTTGAAATACCTACCTACCTGCTTCATACAGCTGTTTGCTTCCTGGAAGAGAAGTATTCCTAACAGTTTCTTACAGTATTGAATTTTAGTGTTAAATATAAGATTTATGGGTTTACTATGAACACAGACTTTGAGAACTTACATGAACTCTACTTTTCGAGTAGTTGGTCTTTATAAACCAGGTCTTACAGCTTCAAGAAGCAAACAGGAAAGGGGCAGTAGTCAAATTTTCAGGCAGAAAACTCCAGTAGACTAAACCTTTAAAAGCAAAAACATAACCAGCACTTGTTCCTTTTCATGATGATCAGTGAAGTCTTGCACTTATGTAATGTAGTAATATGCCTTCCACTGCTAAGAAATATTAGCCTGCTGTTTGCAGGGAAGTATATTCCTCCAAAAGCTAAGTTCAGGGTTCAGTCTAAAGACTGTAGTGCATTTATTGTGCCATCTCTTTGACACACCAGAGGTGTTCGTGGTGGAAGTTCTGCAGTGGACGTTATTCCTCTTTTTAGACAATCTATTAGATAAATGGGGTTACTTCTGAAATAAATATAAAAACCTTTGCTTAAGCTTTCTGAATGTGGAATAATGTGAAATGGTGCATTACTCCTTTATGCACTTTTTTCAGATGCACTTAATCTTCTGTCTTTCACCCTGCAGTCCCAGAGCAGAGCTCTGGAGGAAGCCATTTCTCTCCCATGTCTTAACCTCTGCTATACTTGGTCCAGTCCTTGTATGGCAGACTATCTTCTGGTGCTGCTTGGAGGAAGGGGAGAGAGTTGATCTTAGTAGATTGTCTGGAATAAGGGACTTCAAAGAACTGCCTGAATTTGTTAAATCTGGTGTCTTAGAATCAGAGCATGTAGAAGAGCCTGCTTCACAGGAGAACGAGCATGTGTTTCGTTTCGCAAGTCCTTCCCAGTGCATTCCATGAAAATGTTCCCAGTGTCTTTGAGTTTTTGTCTCTGGGCTCTAGTGATCTTAGTACATAACTATCACTTAAAGCACTACCAGAGATGCAGTTCTGCAATCCATTTTAAGTGAGACTTCCATCCCTAAATGTAGCACTTGCTGGGACAACAAAGACACTATTTTAACTAGATGAAGTCCATGTACTTTATTTGTGATAATAGGATTTTTCAAGCATTTTTTAATTGACGTTTTTCTTAATGGTGAATGACAGCCATGTAAACTACTGTTAAACTCTGTGTGTGACTCTTTGGTAAAGGAAAAGCATGTTTTCAGAGTGTGGTTTTTGGACTTCCAGACAGATTACACAAGCTCAAGAAGGCCCGCCCCACATCCTGTGTAGAAAACCACCTCACAGAAATGCCCATTGTTCTTCAGGATTATAAGTTGCTGTATTTTCTGCCTGCCTTCTTTTTCAGAGTACTATATGGAAAATACTAATGCAAAGGAACCACAGCAGCTTAACAAGTGCTTGGTCCTGCCAGGTACTGAGTGCTCTTAATGAAATGGGGGGAGGGAGGATTAAAACATTGAACTCCCTGGCTAGAGAACAAAGGGTTTGTGTTTGTAAAAGTAGCTGGAGTGTTTTATTAGTTATGTGAATCAATTTATAATTGACATACTCTAAGCCTGAAAGTTGTATGTATGTAGCCTTGTCAGTATTTACTGTCTATTTTGGGAGTGGAGGGGTGGAAGTTACAATGTGTGCAGTTTGCTTCAAGCATGGTGAATTTTCCTTGACGTTGCTTCACCCCTGCTCAGTCTTCAAAGCAAAAAGAGAGAATGGAGTATCTGGATCTAATAGTATTAGCATTTCTGAATCTACCCATTTTTTTGCTGAGTTGTGTGCTATTCCATCTGCAAGTTAATGGACCTATCCATTAGAAGGGAGCCATCAAGCTAAAAATGTTAAAACTTCTCACTTGTCCATCCTTTTTTTTAACCTGCTTCACCTACATTATCATTTTTAAGCTTATTTTTTAAAAGCTGAGGTATTTTTCATATTCATTTCAAACAGGAAAAGTTTCAATATGAATTTTAAACCCCTCATATTATAGTTTTCATACTTCAAAAAAACCAACTTCTGTTTCTTCCTAGAGGTCAGTAATTATTTAAGACCCAAACATTTTTTTATGATAATACAGCTGTAGCTAAGCAGAAGGCTGCCGTGAGGGTGTTTGAGGCTGTATCCTGCTTTTCTACAGTCCTCTGAAAGGAATCTCCTCCCTTTAGACTCTACCAGTCTCCTGACTGTGCAGCATTCCCAAAACATGTGGCCCATAAAATGGGAGTACAGGGAAGGCATTCAAGTAAACAGAAGTTCCCTCAGGATGAGATTTGCGTTTTCATGCCAGCACTTGTGTGCTGTAGTCTGCTGCAGCCTTGTTCCCTAGCCAGGGACAGCTTCGCCTCTTGGTAACCTGAAGGGTGTAAGAACACCTAGGCCACCCCTGTGTTTTGGGGGTAGTCTCCTCCTGTCTGCACAATTGAGTCCCTTTTGCAATGCTTTTAGAAGGACACACCCAAGTAAAACTTAAGGGAAAATAATAATTGTGTTTTGGTGACTCTGTGTAGCAATATATGACCAGTCTGATGTGGCTATAGCTGCCAAAAATCTGTGGTGAACAAACATACAGCTGTATTGGTCATTAACTGTACAGTATTGCTGAAGAGGCCCAGTGCTTTCATGAGTTGCATTCAAGGGTAAGTAGCTGCTTAAAGCTTAAAAAGCTTTATGTTTCTACAAGCACACAGTTACATTGGTGGAGGACAGTGTATTTCTATGACTGCATGCTCCTGTCCAGCCTGTTCTGTTCAAAGTCCACAACCTGAGATGGGCTCAGTCTGCACTTCAAGTACTTTTCAGTTCTTTATTGCAACTAAATTATATTACCAGCCTCAATGAGCATTTCCAGACCACCTCGCTGCGTCCAGTTCTGGTCTCAGTAATTCAGGCTGACATTGCTACTCTGCAGGATTATGTTGCATGGGATATCAAGGCACAAAGCCTTCAGACTCAGGTTCCTTTTACTGCTTCCTTTTTCTTTCTTATTTTTGAAAGGCTCATCTCAGGCTACTTTTGTCCTACTTCTCCAGTGGATGCTAGTCACCAGGGGAATGGAGCAGTCAGCAGTGGTCCCCCTTTGCTGTCAGCAAGGCTTCAGATGCTGATAGGCTTGGCTTCCTAGAGGCACTGCTGTGTACCATAGCATGGAGGCTTTCGTCAGCAGGAAAAGCTACAATTGTAAATACCCTCCATAAAACAACAGGAATTCATAAATTCAAGTGCCTGTGTTCTAGATATGCTGGTGTTAGTCGTGTTGTTGATGTGTTGCTGTTAGTGAGGAGTGTGATAGAGATCCCTGCGGTATGGAAGACCGACTGGTGCCTTTGAGACGGCACAGCCTTACGCTTACTGCCATTACCTTTCTTTACAGGTGGCTGAACAGAAACTTAAAATTCTCATAATTGGTCTTGGTATGAAGCTTTGGACAAACATCAGCTCTGATAATTTTCAGTTATCTGAAGAAACACAGGCCAGAAACTCTCCTTTTTTGTTCTGCACCTGGTACAAAGAAGTATAACAGCCCTGGGAACAGGGAAGCCAACCCAGTTCCTGCTGCTGTTAAAAGCAGCGAATTCATTCATTTGTCTACCCCCTGTCGTAGCCAAAGCGAGGAATTGTTTGCTATGGGTTCTAAATCAGTAGTTGCTATTCTTTCTCTTGTTGATTGGTTTCTTTTCAGAGCATTTACAACGGGGAGCACATTTACTAAATTAAGGGGGGTAAATTCAGGGCCTGTAGCTCATACTACAAGTGACTGCACTCAAGAGCAGTGTCGTTGTCACATGTCACTGTATGTGGCTCTCATTTCTAGAGGGTCTGATTCTCTTCCCTGGCCTACAGGGAGGTGTAAATGAGAGAAAGCTGGCAGCCTTAATTTGATGGCAGTCTGATGATAAAACTAGGGGTTATTCTAAGACTGCTTAATCCTATTTAAGATTGGGATTTTTTTTTTGAAAGTCTCTGATTTCTGGGTGTATTTTGTACAGAAGCCCATTTAAAAGATAGGGCTGAATTAGTCTGTTGGATTTGGTACGTAAAACAGTTATGTTTTCATGGTATTTTAACTGTATGAGAGTTAAAGGGGTTTTAAATCAATTTTTCCAGAGTTTAAGGAGATTCATTATATTTTTAATATCTCCAGGTTTATAGGATCTGATGCTGAATTATGAGGGGAAGTACAGACACGATTACTGTATTTTTCTAAACCTTAGGTGGATTATATAGATAGAAGAGCAGAGAACTGAAAATGTGTTGTGGATAACAGCAATGCTTGCTTGTATTTCATTTAATAATTCGTATGGGGTCATTTTTGTTGTAGAAAATGGCAGTTTATGAACAAGCTTTTAAAGGGAATGGTATGTTGCTACGGCAGCAATATTTTCTATTATGATGTACAGATTCTTCATCATAAATGAAAGAAACCCTGCCATATATCCACGACCTCAGCTCTAAAAATCCTGCAATTAGTAATGATTTAAATTAGCATGATTTGCATGGGTAACAGCTTAGAAACCATGGAAAATTGGAGATGTGCTCAATGAAGGGCCTTTCAGGCACTACACAGCGCTGAAGCACCAGCTCTGGCTGACATGAGCTGCCCTGGTGTTAGTCCTGTGGTATTAAAATTGAAAACCTGTAAACCAAGGTGTGCTAAGTGAATTCAATGTAATTGCTCAGTAATAGGGAGCTGTAAACTCCAAACAGAAGTCCATACAGGGTTCTTCACCAATTCAACCTGTTCAGAAACCTAGTGCATGGCTCAGTGATTCAACCAAGCAGGTTGCATACCCCAGTCTGTGAGAGCTTCCTTCCTTCCCCAGACCACCCACGTACCAGCACTGTCAGGCAGCTGAACTTGCAGTTAGCTGGATCAGCAAGAAGGACCATCGCTGCTCTTGTCATGGTCGATTGATGCCAGTGTAGCTCCATGAGTGGCTTGTGGGCTCTAATGAGCACCAGTGTAAGGAAAACAGGAGGGGAACCTTTGATTTTGGCAGCAGATTGGCTTTATGGTTTCAAGATGTCGTATGTGTAAGTTATACGCACATGTATAACTTTCTGGAAAGCCATGGTTGTTGAAGGCATTGCTTCTCCACAACTGAGTGCTACCCCTTTCCAGGGCACTGCCACTCTGTCAGCTGCTTGACACAGAGGCAGATAAGGCACACAAACTTGGCTGACTGAGCTTCCAGGATCTTTCTAGAAATTTCTAGGATTGATGGGAGAGAAGTCTTAACAGATGAAGTGTGGTTCAGCCAATCCTATTTGTATGTTTCCATTAACATGAGATGAAATAGGTGACTCTTCGGTGACTGTAAAGTCTAGGCTCAGACTATGGCAGCTGCAGTTAGACAAATGAGCTGTGTTGAAGGAGACTTAAGACCTTGGTGCAATTTTCTGGAATATAAAGGAATCCACATAGTAAAAAGACAAATGCAAGAATGACTAGGATAATTAGTAGTAAGCTAGTATAACTCAAAACCAAAAAAAAAAAGGGGCGTGCGGGGGAAAAGGTGAGGAGTTTCACAAATCACAGCCTGTTTATCTAGATTATCAGACTGGTGCCAAACTACGGAATTCAATTTGTGGGCTGGGGTAAGACATTAGGAGGTCACCATCACCTTGGGGGGGGGGTGCAAGCCTGTATTTTTACTTGTGAAGTTTAAAGGCTCTGAACAGTGTCTATCTGAGGACTTGTTTTTACTACCTACTGTTACAAGTGACTCTGGAGATTACTAAAACTGGAAGAAGTTAGATGAACCAAACCTCTTTTCTCATTTTCTGTTTAGTGCCGTCGTTAGCATTCTTGGCAGCACTTCATAGATAATTCACTTTCAGTGGTTTTTTATGCTTGGTTGCACTTCCTGTCTCATATATTAGCATAATGATGTCATTTTCGCACACTTCTGTGGGGGAGCATGCTGGTGTGCTCTGCCCAAACCTCTGCAAGAAAGGCTTTCTCTCTAGTCTGCAAGAAGACTTTGCTTTGTTCTGACAGCTGAAATCTAAATGGAGGGTCCATTTTTTGAGCCTGACCTGTTTGGAAGCATGGAGCAGAGCTGGAGGAAGAGGCAGCAGAAGTACCTGCCTCATGCCTTCCCCTGTAGGAAGCTGCTTACAGGACTGTCTGTCTTCACCTAGTGTGGGTGAGCAACTGGAGCCTGCGGAACTCCATCTCTTCCTCCATAGCCCTGTACGGAGCTGTAGAAGGGAAGGAAAGGGTAAGGAAGATCCTTATCCCTAAAGCAAACAAAACAATGAAAAGTGGCAATGAGAGCTTAAAAAAACCACTCAGCTCTCTGGCTGGGCAGTGCTGGTTGTGGGAGGAAAGCACTGAGGAATTCCCATCTGCCCAGTGCTCCCTCCATGGACTAGGAGCAGCAGAGCTTGTTTCTGTGGTTCCCCTACACGTACCAAGAAGGCAGGAAGGACGGAGTGGTTTCTCCTTGGGGATGTTGCTGCAGGAGGAGGAGGAGTGGGGCTGCCAGGAGGGAGCAGGCTGCCTTGGGAGCAGCCTGGGCCTGTTCCCCTTCTTGTCAGGTTGCTCAGTGTGCACCAGGCCAGGCTCTGCTGTGCGAGCAGCAATTAGGCAGAAAGCTTTAAAGTGATAGAAATCAGCATGTTAAAATGAACTTGGAAAAACTTCTGGAAGACTTTGTCTCCTTAAATCTGGTTGAAAGGGGCTCTTCCAGCATGAGTCATCTGCAGCTGTAGAGGAGCCCTGGGCAGAGCCTTCCTCCCCTCCGCTGAATGGAGCTGTCAGAGTGCCCGGAGCCAGGGCAGGCAGAAAAATACCCCGATTCATTTCCTAACGAGATATGCATGGGAGAATTCCCCACGGGGCCACCGGAGGGGGGTTGCGGCTTTTGTGTTTTTCAATCGCTCTGCTCCACATAAGCAACATTGTGCAGCTTCAAGCTCCCACCCGGAGCACTGCAACACCCCAAGCCCGTCCCCAGGAAGCAGACAATAGTGTTGATATGCCTGTTGCTGCAGAGGAAGTGGCTTCTGTTATAACCAACAAGCAATCTGCCAAAGTCCATGGTTTGGGTGGTTGCCAGGCTAAATTTGACATAAAATTATTTAACCTTTTTGGCTTTTGTCTTACTGTTTTCTGGAGATGTTTCTCCTGCTTCCTACAATTTAAATCTCACATATGGCAGGGTTTCCTCTCAAAAATAAAAAAAAAAGGCTTTTATTTAGAAAACATAGAATTGTTAACAGAAAATCCAGTGTATTTAATAAATCATGAGAATATTCTCAAATGTTCTCAGGTTAGCAAAACGTGCTAAACCATATGTAGCTATGATGTTGCTTAGAGCTTTGTCATGGGCTTTCCCCTCCCACCTCACTGTGAATCAGGTTTTGATCTGAATTCGACATTGGAAATATGACCTTGCTGCAGAAAAGATGGTATGTGAAAGTCAGACTTCAGATATGAGGTATCAGGCGCCCTCTTGTGCTGTTTCTCTGAGAGCATCGCAAGGTGAGCAGCTTCCCAGGAGCAGAGGCTGAGTGGAGCTTCAGCCTCAGTTGTAGTTTGCAAGGAGACTAGTGTGTGCTTAGGCACCTAACATCATCATACAGTGCAGGAGTTACTTGGTGATGGGTCCACGGACCTCACTCCAGTTATGCAATATGGCCATTCAAAATGAAGCTTTGAACAGAAAAGTGACTTAGATCTTCCAGAAGGCAAAAATAAGATTTTTTAGATTTGCTCAAAAGTAGCAGTGTTCACTAAGTACTTGATTAATGTGATGGGCCAGATTAAACTTCACTGACTCTTAATAATATGATGCAAGCTTAGAATTTTGCATTATATTGTACTGTATGTTTATAATCATTGACCTCCTCCCTCTGCATAATATCAGGAGAATGTGGTGCACCCCCCTGGAAGTCAAACTCTAGGATTAGTTTTATTAACTAGAGTTAATAACCACTTTTTCAGTTTGCTCGTGGCACGTATCTGAAAATACCACATTTCTCCACATAACCAGCCTATAAATAGAAGTGCAAACTCTGGAGTAAAAGGGGTAAAAAGTTAACTAAATAGCTGTGACATCTCTGAAAACACAGGCCTTCAGTGGCTTGCTTCCTAATGTAACTTTTTGAATACGTGAAACTCAGAAGGACACAAATACCATATTATTTTCTAGCCTGATGCAAAGTCCCAAGCTTACCGATAGCTCTAAGATGCAAACATGACTGAGCACAACGTGTGCAGTGAGCTCTTCCCCTTGCCAGCATTTTTCTGTCAGCTTGGCTCTTTGGGGATTAAAGGTGTTGTTTATTTTAGGCTTATTGACCCAGAGCAGTTTTAGACTGGGCTACCTGCCATTCTGTAGAGTGGTAACTAGAATGCAAAAGAGGAATGGTTGTGCTGGGCCTGGCCAAGATCCACCTTGCTGATACTGATCCTGTCTCCAGTAGACACCATAAGTGGATGCCTTGGTAAACAGCCGGAGAACAGAGCAGGTATAAGTGCATCTTCCTTTACTGCTCTCCTGACCTCCAACCATTTCACATCCTGAGCTGAATATGGGTGTTTATGCATGTAGCTAACTTTGACAACAGATTTAATTTCCAAGATTGCCTAGTCTTTCACTGAGCTAATATAAGACTTCAGCATTCGCAGCATCCTTGTGATACCTGTTGAGCACTGAGCTCATACCATTATGGAACTTATAACTCCAGTATCTCACTTAGTGTTAATGGTCATTTCTGACCACATCTATGAGCAATGACCATCTTGTCTTCTGTTTCCTATCTTTTAACAATTATTTACCCCTGGAAGGGTCTTCCCTCTTAAGCCATGGCTGCTTGGTATCCTTAAAAGCCTTGTTGAGGAACATGGTTGAAAGCTTTCTTGAAATTCAGACACACAAGCCAACCAAAACATTCTCATCCTTGTGGTTGTTGAGCTCTTCCTGGGCTGATAGTCTGATAGTGTTTGATGCAGATTTATGTTAAAAAAAAGTAAATAGGGGTTTTCTGAAGTCTATCGTGTTTATCTGTTTAATAATTGTATTCCTTATTATAGTGTCTACTACTTGCTCATGGGTGAAGCTACGTGCAGAAATATGCCTCTGTTCATAAGGGTATGACTTTGACAATGTAACTAAGTTTTGTAGTGCTTTTCTACAGTGAATGTCACAAAAATATTGCAGCACAGTGTTTCTATAGAGTGCAAGTAGTATTTGAACTCTTCTCAAAAAAAAAAAAAATGCTGTGGAAGTGCACTGAAATAATACTGCTATGGATGTTAATGGGAGATACCACTTGTCACAGCAACAGAGTGGGTACAAAAAAAGGGATCAAATTGAGGTTTTGTATGTATTTTAAAGTTACGGAGAGTTATTTGCCTGTACCTGGCAGCATACTTGAATCTGACCCAGTAAAGACTAGAAATGCCTTTAACCCAGAGGTAGAATTTTTCAGGGTGTCAGCTGAAAACTTCCCACACTTGAGCAGGAGCAGTGTCAGGGAATTGAATGTAAGGATTGTTTCCAGCAGAGCAAGTCCAACCCCTGGAAGCTTTCTGGGGTCCACCTCTCATGAATTGTTAGCTACTTTCTTAATATGAGAGACCCTCTTACAACTGTACCTGATGCTAGTTGAAAAATAATCCAGACAGGCATTTGTCAATCTGCAGAGTACTAGAGGCATGTGTGAAAAGTACTTTTGCTTTGCCTGGTGAAGTCTCCATGCCTCTTTTTGTCCTTTCCCAAAAAGGATGGGGAAGGCTCTGTGCAGAGATAAAGGAAGAAAGCTTTTCTGAATAGATGGGTCTTTAGCAAATTATTAGGTGAAGCTCTTTGAAAGGCAGCACAACTTCACTAGTGTGGTTTGCATAGCTGAGATAGCTAATGGGAATGAATTCAGAGACAAGTCTCCTTAGCACAATCAGCCATTCCTGAGTGCAGAATGTTGTCATTAATAATTTGAGCAAAGTGTGTGGTCGTTGTTCTTTCATTAAACCTACCTACTTTAAAATATCAACAAAGGGCTCCTTGTGGCTGCACAGCTTAACCTCCATGTTTGAAAACCTGACAGTGCCAGGTCTGATGCAACTGCTGGTAAAATATCATTTGCAGACTTACTCCTAAATTATCCAGTGAAAGAAAACAAAATATGGGGGGGGGGTGTGGATAATTGATAATCCTCAAACAACTCCAGCAATTTGGGAGTACATTATCCTCTTAGTTTTACTAAGCATGTGAATTACTGCTCAGTGAATAATGCAGTAACAGTTTCCAGAAGACTGGCAGTTTTATTGTTGTGTTTTGATAAAAGAAGGAAATGCACATATTAGCATAGGCCTGTTAGGTCTGTGGATTGAGATGTGTGCACTGAGCACCTATGAGAACTGACATTGCTGAGGTACAAGGGCAGCATCCACTTTGCAGCAGGCTGAATCCAAACTGATGCTCAGCATCCTGTTCATCTGCTGTTTCACAGTAGGGGGGGGGAGTGTGTGTGCGCTTTTCCCTGTAACACCCAATAGTAAGCATGACATAATTAAAAAGTAACTTGTCTTGCATTTACAGGAAGAAGGGAGAGGGACAAATAAGAGTGGCTACACAGATACTCCCTGCAGAGCTGCTGGTTTGTGCATCTGTCCTTACTCAGCATTGCAGCAGTTAACTCCTGCCTTTAAAAAAAACCTGTTTAAATACATATAAAATACTTTCCTAGACGTGTTTAGGGGCCAGCTCTTGAGCTCTGCTGCTGCATTCTGCTCTGGCGGGCGAGATTATCTTTCTAGATAAGCATGAATGGAGTTCAAATGAATCTATCAATAATCAGTGGAAAGGATGTCATCATGCAAAGTCTGATACTGTAAAAAAATACACAATTCTTTGAAAATGTGTTTGGAAAGGAACTGCTTTATTCTTAACATAGCTGCAGGTCTGGCAGCAACAGCTCATGAAGAGGTGTGGGAATTAGCTGAATAGACTCCCTGCTGGCAAGGAGAGCTAGGAGGCTGTGTGCTGCCCATACAAGACTGACTCCTCATTTTTAAATTTTAATTTGCTCATGAAACATACCATGAAGCAAAGCCACATTTGAGAGGAAAAGCATAAGCATTTACTGTAAATAAAATCTTGAAAATCTTTTGGAATATGGTGTTGAGAGATTTGTTATTTCTTCTAGTTTCTCATAATCTTTTTAGATTAATCGCAATAAATACAGATAAGAGAATCACAGAATGATAGGGGTTACAGGAGACCTCTGGGGATCATCTAGTCCAACCCCCCTGGCAAAGCAGCTTCCTCTAGTGCAGGTTGCACGTGAACATGTCCAGGTGGGTTTTCAAAGTCTCTGGAGAAGATTCCACAACCTCTCTGGGCAGCCTGTTCCAGGACTTCGTGACCCTCCCAGTAAAGGCCTTCCTCCTTATGTTTAGGTGGAATTTCCTGTGTTTCAGTGTGTGCCTGTTGCCCCATGTCCTATCACTGGGCACCGCTGACAAGAGACTGTCTTGACACCTGCCCTTCAGTTATTTATAAACATTGAAAAGATCTTCTCTGTCTTCACTTCTTCAGTCTCCTAATCATCTTTGTAGGCCTCTGTTGGACTCTCTCCAGTGGTTCCCTGTCTCTCTAGAACTGAACACAGTACTCCAGATGTGGTCTCCCTAGGGCAGAGTAGAGTGGGAGGAGAACCTCCTTTGACCTGCTGCTCACAATCTTAATACACCTCAGGGTACCATTGACCTTCTTGGCCACAAGGACACATTGCTAGCTTATGGTTAACCTGTTGTCCACTGGGACTCCAAGCTCCTTTTTCATGGAGCTTCTTTCCAGCAGGTCATCCCCTAACCTGTAACGGTGCATGGGGTTATTCCTCACCAGGTGCAGGTCCATATGTTTACCTTGGTTGAACTTCATTAGGTTCCCCTCTGCCTGACTCTCCAGCAGCACAGCCTCCTGGTGCATCAGCCACTCCTCCCAGTTTTGTATCATCAACAAACTTGCTGAGAGTACACTCTCTCCCCTCATCCAGGTCATTGATGAATGTGTTGAACAAGACTGGACCCAGCACTGATCCCTGGGGAGCACCACTAGCTACAGGCTTCCAACTGGATTCTGCACCAATGATCACAACCCTGTGAGCTCTGTTTTCAGCCAGTTCTCGATCCACCTTGCTATCTGCTTATGTAATCCCCACTTCCTGAGCTTACCTATGAGGATGTTCTTGAAGAAATGACAGGAACTGGGAGGTTGGGAAAGGAAGATGAAGCACACATTTTTTAATTACTCAATTGCTCGTTCTCTGATTTGGATCTTACAATTAAGTTAAAGCCTTTTCAATGGAATATTTCTTTGTAGCACTTGCTGCGAGGCAGAGATGTGTGGTACTGTGCTGAGTCTAAAGAAACAGTAATTGGAAATACTCCCTTGTCCTGTGACTGCCACTGCCCTGTAAGGACTGTTTTAACAGACGCTTTTCCCCAAATGTATTTTCTTACAGCATCAGTTAAATAAAACTTGTAAAACTTGTCTATAATGGTGCCCTCTGGTGACTCCAAAAGTTTTTACACTAGAATGAAATAAAAATGAGGTGGAATTTGGCCTGCTACTGTGAAAGTACACTGGAGAGTTGCACTATTTGGTAAGGATTCATGAACAAAGTAGAGCACCAAGAGCTCAACCAGGCAATGCACACAAGCCATGCACATACAGAAAGAACTTCAGGACTAACTACAAGCATTGCAGGAGCAGACCTGTGATAAGTATGACAGCTTTTCACCCTGCTATACAAGTAACCTCTTGTACATTCACAATAAAAGAAATCTGACTTCTGACACTGCAAACTGATCCATTTATTTTATAGTGCCTAGAGAAAAGAGAAAAGATGAAACAACAAAACCACTTACTGAGTTTGTCTTGATGCAAGGAATGTGGAGGTTGTTAATTGATTATATGAAATCTCAGAAATAAACCAGCTGTGCAAAAGAATGTCTTTTGTATATTCTATGGTTAGTGTGGCTGCTGCACGGTCTCTGCAAAGCTCAACTCCTTCATGCTGTTTCCTCTTCTGGGTGTTGTTATTTATGTGCACAATCTGTCTGCAGCTTCTACTGTCTCTATTTACAGCCCATCGTTTCCCACCACATGGACATACCTGACCTTCATTACACTGACTGTGGTGCTCATGTGCCACTTACTCCATTCTGGCTGAAAAAGAATCTTTTATTTGCAGAATTGTGCTGTTGTACAGCCAGATACACAGTCATGTAACACCAGAGCTGACAGAAGGAAGTAAGTATGTGTAGTTGAGGGGGAGTGGAATAGGTGTGGGCACCCCTTTTAGCATCACTTCTGTTTTAAATCATGACTACAAAGCTATATTCTAATCCATATGGATGAAACACTGATAAGGTAATAAGAGTATCACACTCTGAGGCAATTAGCCCAACAGGAAATCAACTACAAGCAGATACAAGCAAGATAATTAATAGAATGTAAAGGGAGGGAGGGAGGGGGGAGGGAATAAAACCTGTGTTAATAAGTTTGTATCAAGTGCAAACTATAATGATTCAATCATTATTTACTGAATTTCTAATTCAGGCACATACTCCAAATAACTGTATTTGGCTAAGTAACTCTGCTTTTAAGCACTACTCCCCCATGCCGTGCTTAGGAGAGGATGTACCTCCTCCCTTTCCTTTGCAAAACAGCCCCTTTGGCACAGCACAGATCAACTGGCTTTCATGAATATATTCCATAAAAAAAAATAAAGGAATAAACAAAATACTTGTTGTGACAAGGTGCCTACTTTGATCCTAAATGTTAAGATGAGGAGGTATGAGTATCATTTTATTCTTACTTCCTGAATAATACAATCTGTAGAACCTTCTCCACTAATTTCTTCATTAAGTCAGTAACTTCCCTTCCAACTACAGTCTATATTTTAGTAAAATACCTAGTCTTGATTTTACAAGTCATTTAGTACCTGTTGAAAAGTTTGCTATCATTTTTAGGTCTAATACTTCATCAGGAAGGATGTTTTTTCTGTACTAGCATTTGCATAATTTCAGTGTACGTGTCTTGTGCTCACACAGTGCGTTCTCCTGGCCTGAACAGTTTGCTGGGTTCTTCTAGGAGGAGAATGAACCCACTGATAAATGCATACATCTTTAGTGCAGCGCCGTATTGCTGAACAGTGCAGGAACACACAAAAATGAGTACTTTTCTCAGTGACCATGTCCAACCTTGCATTTTTAGCTAAGCTAATGTTTCAAAGAGCCCCTGCTTCCTTCTTGGTTGAAATTACTGCTGCTTGGTTTCTACCTGCTGCCCTGCTGATTTTTTATCAAAGGCTTGTGTAGCTCAAAGAGTTGTCTCCAGGCTCCTGCTGCCACTGCAAATCCATGTCTCCCTCGGTGTACTTGGGCAGTGACTTCTGCTGAGCCCAACCATCTTCTTCCATGAAAGAACTTAATTGCTCTTCTGTTTAGCCTGCATGAAGGTCATCAGGCTCACCGCCCTATGCTTCATCAGCCTGTGACTGATCAAAGACACGTGTGATGTCTCGTGCTTCCCACAGTCTCAGTCTTTGTATTTATAGAAACAGTGAAAGGAGACGTGGGGTTTGGTATGGTTGTAGAATACTGTCCATTCATACACGTCTTCTCAGCTGCACGGCAGATCTTTTGACAGTGTATTATCACAACATGAAGAATGCATAAAACAAAGCTGGTATGATTATCATGCTCATTAAATGGTCTTTGCTTCCAGTTTTCAAGCCTTCTCCATCCATGATAAATTATTCTGACTTAGTACCTGGAGTGAGACTTGGGAAAGAAACAGGTATTCTGCAGGGATTTAGGCAATAACTCTGAAGCTCATAAGCATTTGAATATAAACATGCTATTTGCATATGTCTTTTTTTCTTATCCTATAGGAAGAACTGGAAGGCAGCCTTTACACAATTAGGCCTTTGGGAAAACTAGTATAGGAATTGCTGGTATATAGGTAGCTCCCTGGGGAAGGCAGCTGAAGGGAGATTTTTGCCTCTGTTACAAATCATATAATTTGCCCTGTTACATGTTTGGAAAATTGTTCAAATTTTCCTTTATTGTGTCAGTCTCCCCTCTACTGTTACTTGCCTGCTCTGCCTGTGGCTTGTATCTTTATACTTGCTCACAGCAGAGTTGTGTTAGTTTTCACAACGACTGCCACCGTGCTGGAGGAGTTTCTTACGCTGGTGAAAGAGCTGCTACTACAGATCATCATCCTGGGCTAGAGCAGCCGTAACTTATATGGGATAGGACATGAAAACGCCTTATTTAGCTGAAGTTGCTGTGAAAATCAGGTCAACACAATGCATTTCTCTATGTGCCTTGTTATGGTACATCAAGGGACTTTGAACAGCAAGGTGTTGTCTACAGTAGAGGGGTTTTAGAAATACAGAGAACTATGCAGAGCTATAGAGAAATTTCACACCCCAGGTAGGTGGAGAATTATCCTTGTATCTCATCAATGAGAGGGAGTCTGCAGTCAGACAGCTCTTCCACTGACATGCTGTGGCAAATGACTCATCTCTGCAGTGGAGAAGAATGTCCCCAGTGCTGCTTTCCTGGAAGCACCTTAATCTGGAGGTTCTCATTGAGGAATTAATTTGCTTATGAAGCTCATCAGTTCAGAGAGCCTGAGCTGGCACAGCTGCAGCATATTGCACTCACAAGGATGAGGATGCACAACTATAAGCAAGCCTAATTAAGACCTCTGATGAATTTTCCAGTGTAACTACACCAGTAATTGTCAGGAGCTCTGAAGTAAATAGAGGTTAGTTGTTCTCTCAGTACAGAGAGTTGCACAAGTTTGTAATCATCCTATCTGATCAGGAATGAAACACATGAGGAGTATTAAAGGCAGGGGTTGCTGATCACTGGTGATTTGTTACAAATAAAAGCTTTCAGAAATGGCATAAGATGAATCTGCCAGCAGTCAACTGACCTGTAATTTTAACACTGGAGGAAATATTAAGAAAAGAAAGCAGAGCGTAGCAGAACACACAGCCTAGTAATTCCCATGAGCTTAGCTGGAACTCAATCATCACGGGTGAGACCTCAAATATCTGAATCTCCTGAACTGTCCAGGTTTGTATGGGAAGTCACCCTTCTGGGAAAAGAGAAAACATGCATATTTCTGACAGAATAATTTTATGAAACTGTTTTTTTCCTTCCAAGATATCAACCTTATCAATAGTGCTGATACTAAAGTCTACTTACTATCTATAGACATTATCTCTCAGCATCTTATTTTATTTAAGGGTAATTTAGCTGGAGAAATCAATCATTGCAAGGAGTGGCTTAGTTATGTAGATATTAGGGCCAAACCCTTAACTCCTGTAAACAAGTTTTTCTTGATTCTGGCAGCACAAACCAGTTTTAAGCCTGGTTTAAAATGGCTAGTGTTCCTAGAAATCCTCTGATTGCATATGGCAGTGGGCTGAAAAAAAAAACCAGGCCCCATCCCAACAGGTACTTGCTAGTGAGAGCTCAGCTGGCAAGCATTGTGTAGGAGAAGCAGTCTGGAGTCAGCACCTGGGAGCTGACTTCTATGTGGAACAGGAAATTGTTAAGCATCTGGAGCATCCGCTTTACTTGCTGTCAGCTTTTCAATCTCCTGAACAAGATAAAACCTGGTGACACATGGAGTTTGTGAGTCCCTATGCTGTAAGTCTTCAATGCACTTTCTGCATTGGAGAGGGTGGAGAAGCTGAGTAATTAAAGCATCCCACTGTGCAGCCAGATGTGTAAGTTTATGTCTTAATTTGTTAGCCCCTCACCAACCCAACTGAAAAACGACTTTTGGGATTAGTTAAATCCAAGGAAGCCAGATGGTATATTAACCTCTTCTCTCCACAGTGGGGTTAACTGCCAGAATGGAAGTGTCTTAGCCATGTTCACCTGACAGACTACTTGGATCTAGCAAACCTTTGAACTCTTCTGCCTGGATTCATTCAAACTTCTTTGCTGATACATAAAAATAGGTCTAATCCTATATATCCTTAGGATGCTATTTCCCAGGACTGTTTCTCTCGCAGTAATACTTTGAACATGGCAACAGCTTCAGAGTGAGGCACAAACCCAGTGTGATTTGCTAGTTGTGTGGCTGCAACAGCACATTCCTCCTTCCTGGCTCTGACACTTATACTTTGGGGAGTATCTGATTTATGCATCTGGTAAGATATCAGCGTGTATTGATTAAGTATAGACAAAAACGGGTGTTCAATTGCTATTGTATAAGAAAAAAAATCAGCTTGTCTTTTTGAAATATCCTGGCACTGTTTGGATGCAAGAATTATTTATTAGGGAGACTTTAAAGTAGGATGAAAGTAAAGAAATGCTATGAGAAAAAGTTCTGTTTGTTTCTTACATTTTCTCCACCCTTCCCTCACCCTGGACTGTTCCATATGGTTAGAAGGAAAATCTTTTCCAAACCCTTTCAATCTAAAGTATCATCAGATGGAGCAAAAGGAAAGCTGAACTTGTCCTAGAAGCATTCCCACACTGGAATGTTTCAGATGCTCCAGCCCCAGAGCTTTGGGTACAGGGAAAGTAGGAGTAGCACGATGTCCATGCTGTTTGTGGAAGGGTGGATCAGAGAGTGTCTCATGCCTTGGGCTCTGTAGGGAACTATCTGGCAGAGCAGAAGTCATCCTGAAATGTGATGATGTGGGGACTTTGGTGGCAATACCAACTCACAGACTTTCTTGTTTTCTGTCCCTCCTTGCCCGTTTCCATGCCATGGGGCACCATATTTGTGGCTGGATGAATGCAATTCCCTACAAACAGCACTAAAGACCAGAACACATGGCGGGCAGGGTGGTAGTGTCCTTTAAAGCCAGAGAATCCCAACACTGATCTGATTTACAGCACAGTCCCACAAGCAGTTGCATGCAGGTGACTGACCTCACCCTTCAGTGTCCAATGTGCTGAATAAAGTCCTCCAATTAAGCCTCCAAACATGCTTTACAGCTTCAGCTTCATCAAATCATGACCTTTGAGACTGAATGAAGAGGATTTCTGGCTCATCATTTGCTCTGATTACTGAAAACTGCAGAGCCGACAGGCAGGACCAGAAGAGTACCCAGTTATGAAGTGTGTTGTGCCTGATCTGCATTCAGTGCTGTCAAGACCCAGGGTTTTGTATTAGAATTCCTGGGAAATCTACTACCAGAAAATTTAGTGTCTCTGTGCTTCAGAGCAATGGAGGAGGCTTAGGGGAATTTTGGATGTAGGCAATAATATATTGTCTGAGCTCCACCAAAGCTGCTCAGTGGATGTCATATGTGCTCTTCTATTGGAATAACACTGTCATGACACTGTTCAGTAACAGGACTTTGAAGAGAGTTTAAATTCAACAAATATCACAGCTAAACAGCTCTAACTTTATCTTGTCATAGTGGACAAGAGGGGAAACAGAAACCATTTCAGGTGAGATAAAACTGCCTCAGGTTTTGTAACACAAATCTAGATTTTCACCAGTTTGCTAAAAAATAAAAATAAAAAAATTAAATAATATAAACAAGCTAGGCTTTTTCTCTTACTCTAACAAGTCAACTGTGAGTAAAAGTAATTACCTAAAAGCTTATTTTCTATGACATCTATCATTAAAAACAAAATGACAGAAACTGTATGCCAACATTTGTTATCATTAAATTAGAGTCCAGATAGATCTGATTTATGTGAGGGTTCTGTTTCCAAGAGGAGCAAATGAATCTCATCTGACAGACAATAGAATTGTAAGGGCTTTACATGAGAACTGTTCTCCAACAGAATGTAAACAAGACACATTTTTTAGTAAGGTGGGACATACAATAAGGAGCTAAATAGTGGCAGGACTCATCAGCCAGGAACATACATAGCTAGACCTTCTCAGGGCAAATTAGTCTGTAGTAAAGCTAACGGTTTCAATTAACCCTAGTGTTTTACCCTCTGGGCAGTGAAAGTAGGGCTTAGAGAAAATAAGCTTATAAACCATAGAAGTAATGTGACTTTGTGCAGCAAGTTGTAAAGACTTGAATTTCTCCCAAAGACTTAAGATTTTTACACTGTTAAATACCACTGTAATAATAAAGTCTTGAATGAATAACCCAGCGAAACAAAGTATAGCATAAATGTAGCATTTGAGACTTAAAATTTATGCTCTGGGAACGGACAGAAGCCACAGAAGCAAAAGATTCATGTAGCAAAATGGTGAAAGGGCATTCCTGCTAAACGCCTCATGGAAAGTGCTAAGCAAACTGGAATAGTTCCAAAATATGTAGGTGGGATTGCTCTTCACAATGCTGGGATTTACTCCATTATTGTCCAAATGACTCAGCTGAAATTGCCCACAATATACTAGACATATTTTATTGTCAATACATTTTGCCCTGACCATTCCTCTCCATGGTTACATGACCTTAATTCACCTAAATTTCTAAAATGATGGGATGAGGTGGTTCTGATAACAGGACTGCACTTTCCGTATCCAAATGTGATGTAGACTCATCTGCATATTCAGGAGAGAGGTGTGTTGTATCAGCATTTTCTTGGTTAATCTACTGCCAAGAGAAAGATTCTGCCTTCCCTACTATCAGACTGAGTTCTTTTATCTTCTATACATGACTCTGCCAGTTGCTAAATGACCTTGAAACCAATTGCCAAACACAGAAAAGCACCTATTTGAAGCCACAGTGCTTAATTAAATAAATGAATCTTGTTTGCCCCTGCTGTGGCAGAGCAAATAGGCCCTTTTTTTCACTCAGGGATAGATTAGGGTTAAATGGGTTTTGTGCAGATAAAAAATACAAGGTTGCCACATCTGTATCTGTCAGGATGATCTCCCCTGATGCTGTAGTCCACCACTCTTTGAGAGAAAACAGGCTCTTCTTCCTGCCATTTTATCTAGAATATTGTTTGCCTCAAATATTGGATCAGGATTTGTTAAATCAGTTCACAGGAGTTCCTGTAATCTTGAATGGAGATTAAAATCCAACCCAATGCATGGGATTACAATATCTTGTTTTTAGAGCAGCCAGTGCCAGCTGTTTCAGGAGGTTTAAGAAGCTCCTTAGAGGACAAATATGAAATAATCTTGAATTCTGTCTCTGAACATTTAGTGAAGGACTAGCCTCTGAAGCAGTGGTTTATATCTCTAGCAATTTATCAGTCCTGTCTAAAAAATGTCAGACATTCTCATTATCCACTCATCCATCCAGTGATATTTTGGATCCCAAGTCTCAAGAATACCTACTGACAAGAAGTTTGTAGGTTAGCTAAAGCTGTCACCCTCCTCTGCTCTTCCAAACCTGCTATTTGCAATTGACTTATCTTCAATTTCACTGTTTTTTTCTTTATTCTCTTGTCATACCAAGATATGTGCTGCAACTCCTAAGTGCTTTCCAGCTTCCAGTTCTAGCTTTTTACTCCCCACAGTAAATGAGATGCCTGTTTTCTAAATGTCCCCCCTCCCTCCCTCCTGACTCCTGAGGAAAAGAAGCCTAGGCAGGCTGCCCAAAAGGGAGGCATGTTGGCCAGGTACTATGCAGGTCACAGCATCTATTACTTCTAAGTCTGGGCACAGCTCTGGTGTCCTTTCTCTGTATTCTGTTTAGACAAAATCCTCTGTAGAATATTGTTCTTTAACGTATAATTCGCTGTATTTATCTCCATTTTATCTCATTCTCATATAATATAAACCTTACTATGCTTTTTAAGATGAAGCAAACCAAACTGTTGCTCTTTATTAAGTCTCCTTATGAACACTGGATATCCTATAATGCCAAAACAGCTTCTCTTTTACGTTGGATGAGGGCCCTAGATCCTAAAAGCTATGTAAGCACCTAATTCCTTTAAAAAATTTAGGCACAAAAATAGCTCCTAAGGTACTTGGCCATTTCTATAAACACAGGACAGAGTTCTTCTTTCCAAACAAACTGTCCTGAAACTTGGTTCTTGGGTTGGGGATTTACAAGACAAAACAGGACCATCTCTGTGCTTGCCAGGGTTCCTGTTCCTGGCAGGGGTAAGGAAGAGGCCCTTCCTGGGGCAAGTAGCCAGGATGGGACAAGACCCAACAGCTACCAGGGAAAGAAACCTGCCAAGTGAACTCCACTAGAGCTAGTAAGCCAAATTACAGGGACTACGGGGAGTACATGGGACTGCAGGAGGAAAATGAGTGTCTGAATCTTGAGTTATGGGAGTAAAGAAAAAAAAATTTTTTAAAAAAGAAGATTTCTATTTTACAGGACACTGAATGGCACAAAAGCACTATTGGACCCCAGGCTAACACATTTCAAACTGCTCCTCTAATGACAGCATGTTATAACCAGACCAGAGCACAACTATAAATAACAGTAGGAAACATACCTACATCTCACCAAGACAGTGAGTCAGTGTTAGTCTTTTGGTGCTTTTTTTTTTGATAACTGGGGGGTTTGCCCAAATCTTCCTGCAAATCACTCCTCTCCTAACTCTGTAATACCAGGGGGTGTTTGGGTTATAAATTCTCAGATTTCATGCCATCAGTTTGCTTGCCCACAGCATTTAGCAAACTTCTTAGCATCCTTACTAAAAATTAAACTTGTTTATTAAAATAAATTCCCTTAGAAGTTTTTCAGCAAAATGCCTCAGCTCTATGCAAAGCAGAATTAGCACATGGGATGGAAAGCTGCATGGAGACAAAGGAGAACTTGTGCTGTTTCAGTGACCTTAGTTCCCTTTATATTCTATATTCCCTTTTTTGTCTTTATACCTGCATAATCACTAGTATACAGAAAGGATGTTTAATACTGCTCTGGGAGCATCTTTTATTATTAACAGAATGCAGTACACAAGACAGGGAACACTCAGCCTTTCTTTGATTTTCTTTTTTTTTTTTCTTCAGGCTTTTAAAGCACTTCTTCAAGATCTATATTAACTGATTACATAAGTTTAATATATTTAATAATTCAACTAATTGTTAATCTTTAGTATATCAGTTTCTCAGCATTCAGTGCTTTGGACATATGTGCTTCCATTTGAAGTAAAATAGAAATAGCTTGTTTGGAGGATTTTGCTAGAAGACTCATCAAGTAGCACTTCTAACTTATTTCAAAGGATTAATCATGCCTCAATTAAAAACAGCCTTTCCTAATGGGTAACTGCTTTCTGTGGGGTTGATACTCCCTCTTCTGAAAGTGAACTACCCACAGGAGAGAGCAGAGCTTGGAGGGAACACAGGACACCATGGGCCGCTTTCTGATTTGCTGTGGCAGGTCTATGTTTCCAGGGATTGGTTTCTGGTAAAACAGAACAAGGTGTGAGTTAATAACATACTTTAAATGTCAGTTGCAAACCTCGTTTGTTCCAAACATGGAGAAAACCAAGTGGGCTGTTTTAAATATAAAGAAATACCTCATGGGAAGGCAAGTTTGGTCACACTCATTGATTAAATTGGATTTCTTAAGATCCAGGTTGATCTGAGAAATGCACAAATAACATATCTCCATGAGAATGTTTTCTCTCTGTTAAGGACAGTGAACTAGTAGGGTTATCTCCCACTGACTTCAGGGTCAAACCTCATGTCTGTAGGCTTCACAGTCCAGTAAGGAAGTAAATTTGGGTGGACAAATGTTCTGTGTCAAACTAAAAAGCATCAGGAAGCTTTCTTATGGACTGGAGCTAAGCCATCTGTACCAGCACAGTGGTCCTTAGCCTGGCTTTGGGCTGAGGCAAAGATGGTCTCCCAAATGAGGCTGGGATAAGATTTGGGAATGAGCATGTACCATGTCCCCTTCCCCCTAGGCAGCCCGTGTGAAGCCATGCTGCTTTGGATTCTGAGACTTCAATACTAAAGGTGTGGGGTGTTTTCTGCTGGAGAATGGTCTCAGACAAGTTTAATTTACTTTAATAAGTTAACTTTAATTTGTATACATGGAGCTGTGGAGTGTGGGTGAAACCTCAGAGGGACAGGCATCACAGCTGCCTCAGCTTTCCTCCTGCCCCAGGGTATTCAGATCTCCTTGAAATTCTTGGATGCTCTGCTGCTGCACAGGAGCAGAGTGTCTCCTGCACCAAAACACCTCTCTGGAACCCAGGTATTTCAGCGTAGTGTGGTAGCAAAGGAGAGGGTGTGAAGAAGCAGGGTCACCATTGCAGGAGGTGTAGCGATACCCAAACACACCAGTGTTACCCTGTGGTGCTGCAGGAGGCCCCTCTGAGAGATCAGCTTCTGGGATGGAAGGGAAAGCTTTCCAAAGGGAGTGGGACCTCATGTAGAAACTTGCTGTCCTGTATACATCTGCTGGTGAGGATAAGCTGTAAGCCAAGCATCGATGACTGGTGAAAGCCACTCATTAGGCATATTTCTGTGTTACTGGCAGTCAATGGAGTGGCTACATTTCAGCTTTTGCTCTGTTAAACCCATCACTACTGACTCACACAGGCTGGCAGGATGGGAAGGATCACAGTACCTATGGATGCAAGGCCTGTGTAAGCCCATGAACTGTTGGCCAGGGGCAAAACTCCATTGACCTCCCTCAGCTGTACCTTTGCAGCAGCTATTTTGAGCCAGGACTAAGAAGTCTGCTGAGGACCATCATTGCTTGAGTAAACAAACATGCTTGCAGTCAGGCACTGGGGCCCTGTCAGAAAACAAGATGATTGGAATGATAAGGCACCAGTGTGGTCTTGAAAGAGCTGGGTTTGCTAAGAATGCATGCCCTCATTAAGGTGGTTTTGTGGGTTACAGCATGTTTGAGCTGGTAAAAATAAATGAAGGGTGGGCCCTGATGCCCAGGCAAACACCTGAAATGGCTGCACTCCTAAGGTAAGATCTTGGAGCTGATGGAGCTCTATGGCACAAAGCTGTTGACCAGAAATTGCTAAAATGCTTTAATTAAACCACAGAGGGGAGTGGGAGAAGGCAGCTGTTTCTTGGGAAGGAGAGCATCTCATGGCAGTTCTTTGCAGGACTCAGCCACAGCACATCAGAGACTGGTGGCTCCTTCAGACGGGAGCTCTCACCCAAGTGCCAGCTCTTGACACCTTCCTGCAAAGAAGAATAAACATGCAAAAGTGTTACAAAAATACCAACCCAGAGGAATAGGGTTGGGGAGCTGGTTGTTACCCTCTCATCATGACAGCTCCCATTTCTACCGTGGCAGGAGCCCTGCCTGGCTGGGGGAGTGTCCCCACTCCAGCCCCTGCTTTCTGTCAAGCGTTTTTGACATAGTTAACTTTTCCCTAAGTGTTAAATTGATTTAAAGCAGGCATTAAAGAGGCACAAAGAGCAAATAAGTTCTTGGCAGAAGTCCCGCAAGTTCCCGCTCAACCATTCCCCACTGCAGGCAAAAGGGCCACCAGGAGATGGAAGAAGACTTTTGAAGCTAATTGTTTACTCGTTTATAGACTTTCAGTTATTTCAGTCTGGCAGGTTTGATAAGGAAACCTGGAGCTTCAGTGAAAGCAATGAGCACGACTTCTACAAGGTATTACAGAGTAATTGTGCCATGATGTATTTTCTGTAAAACAACAGACTACTAGAGAGGGTTCTATGTTTTTTGTTTGTACATTATTTGTGTCAGGATGGATGCAGTCACCAGGAGGATGGCAAGTAGGAGTGGGAACGCTACAAAGACTTTTTCTGTGGCAGCACAAGGACATGCACTTCTCCCTATCTTGTCTGCTGTCTGGTACATCTTTCCTTGCTTTTATGCTGTGCTATTAATAACAGTGATGATCCTTAGAGGCAGGTTTGTATCGGTATTAGCTCTGGCCTGGGAAGACCCCAGGAGGAAGACAAGAGTGCCCTGGGTTAATGCCATGCTAGGTAAGCAAGGAGACAGATCACGGGGTGGATTTATGCATCAGCCTGAGCAGGCTGACAAGTGAGTAGAGGCGTCCGTGTTGATCAATATTGAAGAAGACCATGGAAGAAGTAGCAAAGGTTGTGTTTCCCTTTGCTTGCAAGTAGGTTTCCTTTTCCAGTTTATATCGCTTCCTGCCAGGCATGAAATCAAACCCCTTTGTATGCAGGAATAACTCGGTCCTCCTCAAACCAATTCCTGTCCACTCTGAAAATGAAACATGAGAACTACTAAAAATAATCAGTAACAGGGCAAGAAATAAATAATCCATTGCTTTGTCCAGGGAGAAATACTTTCTGACTTGGTCATCAGCAAGTAATTATCGTTGCTGGAACTGGCTAAGAGGTTAACATATCTGGAGTGCATAGCTCTCCTTGTCTTGGGGAAAATGGTGGCCTGATATACTTTTTGAGGTCCTTTCCAGTTATGATTTAAAGACTAATGCTATATAAATTATTCAGGAACCCTCTCCTTTTGGCAGGGAATGATTTATAATTTGGCTTTTTTTTCCTGGAACTCCTGTACATTTGGACACTTCAGGAGTTTTCAAGGCCAGTGTTGAATTGTTACAACTCTTGGAAGCATTATGGAAGACAAAGACCAATGATCTGAGGATGAATGGTAAAAGTACTTCCTAAAATGCTTCAGTCTAAACAGATAATTAAAATCTGTGAATACCAATACAGCCAGAAAATGAAGTAGAAAGCAAAATTTTACACACAAAATCCTGTTCAGTTTGACATTGGGAAAAACTGGTGTACTTGAGAATGAGCAAAACCATCTGAAACAAACATGTTATTCTTCTGATAGAATACCTAAAGTCTTTTGTAATGGAAAATAGATACTAGGTTTTGGGGAAATTAAGTTAATATGAACCACCAAAGACATCCTAAGGATAGAATGCAAGTTAAAAATAAAACCTAGGGCCTCTCAGGACATTTCTGAAGTGATGTAAATCTGCACTAGTAAAACCAAGATTGCCACAGGCAGCAATGACCCTACAGTCAGTTTCAACACTTATACTTCAGGCTTCAATTCCAGAGTTTGTTGAAGCCTGAGTGGAATGAATGCAAAAAAAGAGTATTTTCTGCACTCCTCCCCTGTGCGACTGAACCTCAGCTGGGCTAATTCTTTCCAGCTGCCCAGGCAGAAAGCCAGACCCTTCAGGTGGTGAGTTGGGCAGAACAGTAGAAGGAGTTCTGGCATCCTCACAAACAGGACACCCTCGGGCAGGGGAAAGCCCAGAAAATATCAAAGTGCCCATTACTGCTCTCCCACATGGGCTTTGTAAATGCCAAGATAAGGAGCACCCAGTGAGATGGTAGAACACAGCAATGGGACTCCAAGAGCCAGGCTATGGGGAAGAGGAAGGGATGTGGCTCAACTTCTCTCTCTTCACTCACAACACATGGTGTTATGTATCTTACCTAGGAGCAGAAAGTAGGGACCTGTGCACAGTATGTGCGCAGTAAAATTATGTGCCATAGTCCTACCACACTACATCATCCCTCCATCCTCCCTCCCCTCTGCTGACTATACCTCTAATCTTCTGCAGTTTGAGTTCTCCTCTTCATCATTATAATTTTTCTGTTTGAAAACACTTTGAGCCCTTCTGATTTCTTTGTTTTATTACTATATTTTTCTTAAAACAAATGCTCTCTGATGGAGCCACTCTTTGGCACAGCACCTTCCCCTAACAGATTCTATCTCATAGAATCATAGAATCATGGAATGGTTTGGATTGGAAGGGACCTTTAAAGGTCATCTAGTCCAATTCCCTTTGCAGTGAGCAGGGACATCTTCAACTAGATCAGGTTGCTTAATGCCCCATCCAACCTGACCTGGAATGTTTCCAGGGATGGGGCATCTACCACCTCTCTGGGCAACCTGTGCCAGGGTTTCACCACCCTTATCGTAAAAAATGTCTTCCTTTATCATATATGAATATACCCTCTTTCAGTTTAAAAACATTACCCCTTGTCCCCATCTTTCTTACAGGTCCCTTTTAAATACTGAAAGGCCACAATAAGGTCTCCCTGGAGCCTTCTCTTCTCCAGGCTTACCAAACCCAACTCCCTCAGACGGTCCTCACAGCAGAGGTGCTCCAGCCCTCTGATGATTTTCGTGGCCTCCTCTGGACCTGCTTCAACAGGTCCATCTCTTTCCTGTGCTGAGGATTCCAGAGCTGGACACAGTACTACAGGTGGGGTCTCACCAGAACAGAGTAGAGAGGCAGAATCACCTCTCTTAACCTGCTGGCTACACTTCTGTTGTTGCAGCCCAGGATGCAGCTGGCTTTCTGCCCTGTGAGAGAACATTGCCAGCTCTTGTCCAGCTTTTCATCCACTAGTATCCCCAAATCCTTCTCCACAGGGTTGCTCTCAATCCCTTCATCCCTCAGACTCTATTGATAATGGGACTTGCCCCACCCCAGGTGCAGGACCTTGCACTTGGCCTTATTGAACCTCATGAGGTTCACACTGGATGACTTTGCAAGCTTGTCCACATCCCTCTGGATGGCATCCTGTCCCTCAGGGCTGTCAATTGCACCACTCAGCTTAGTGTTGTCTGCAAAATTCCTGAGAGTGCACTTGATCCCACTGTCTGTGTCATTAACAAAGACACTAAACAGCACTGATCCCAGTATGGACCCCTGAGAGACACCACTTGTCATGAGTCTCCATCTGGAGCTGTTGACTGCTACCCTCTGGATGCAACCATCCATCCAATTCCTTATCCATTTGTGGAATAATGACTGGAGGTGAGTTAGAAATTAAAATAATTTTGAAGGTGCAGCATTTTCACACGTTAAGGAACGGTATAACACTGGAGAAACTCTCAGGGTAGAGTGCAACTGGTATGCAAGGAATCCATTTTACAACAGTTCCCTAAGCAACACTGCTTGCAAGCAGCACGGGGGATGGAGTGGAGTGAAGATTCCATGGCCAGGCCCTGTGAGATCATGGCAGAGATGGGAACTTGATGGTACTACAGGACTGGTAAGCTGTCTGTTTGCGACCCTGTGCCAACAGTCTGTCAGTGTTTGACAAAGTACTGTCTTTTGAGCAAATTTTGCTCATTATAATGTCATTATAATACCAAAACACACCTCTGTCCCAAAGGCTACCCATCTCCGAAGTCTGACCACCCCTCAGTGAGCTTACGCTGTGAATTTTCTTCAGCTATATCTTTAAAAGCTAAGTGAGAGAAATTTACACCAATCATAATAAAGGTAATTGTGACTAGAGTCACTCAAGCTCCATCTTGAAGGTAAACATTATTATAAAAATGGTTTAAGTAAGGGTGGATGTCAGGGAAGACATCATCGTGGACAAGTCAGGGCGGATACTATCACTGACCATCTCTGACTCCTGGGGTCAGTCGAGGAGCTGAACCTTGCTCCCCCCCCATAGGGACACCTTTGGTGCTAGCACTGAACCCAGGGCCAGGACAGGTCAGATACACTGAACGTGACTGGACTGATAGTGCCAAATTGGACGTCACTCAGAATCTAAACCTAGCCGCCCCCAGCCCCTCTGCTATCTGAGGACCAGCAGGAACGCAAGGGCATTTATTTTCTGCCAAATTACCCCTTTCACGCGACACCATTGAACAGTCCACCCATCAAATCTATATCTCTCCAATTTTGAGAGAAGGATGTTGTGGGGGACTGTGTGAAAGGTCTTACAGAAGTCCAGAGAGACAATATCCAAAAGTTTCCCTTGCCCACTGATGTGGTCACTCCACAGCAGAAGACCACTAGGTTGGTTAGGCAGGACTTGCCCTTGGTGAAACCATGCTGGCTGTCTCTGATCACCTCCCTGTCCCTCTGCATAGCTTCTAGGAAGATCTGTTCCATGATCTTCCCAGGCACAGAGGTGAGGCTGACAGGTCAGTAGTTCCCAGGGTCCTCCTTTCTATCCTTTTTAAAAATGGGTGCAGTGTTTTCCTTCTTCCAGTCATCAGGGACTTCACCTGACTGCTATTTCACCTGACTGCTGGGACTCCAAGTATCATGGAGAGTGGCTTGGCAACTACATCAGCCAATTCCCTCGGGACTCTGGGATGCATCTTACCAGGTCCCATAGACTCGTGTATGTTCAGGCTCCTCAGGTGGTCATGAACCTCATCTGCTCTTACAGTGGGAGGGACATTTCTCCCCAGGACCTCGTCTTGCAGTCCATCGACTCAGGAGGTGTGGGAAGAGAGGTTGCCAGTGAAGACTGAAGCAAAAAAATTGTTGAGTACCTCAGACTTCTCCCTGTCCATTGTTACATATTTGCCAGTCTTGTTCATCCAGGACACACTTTCACTGACCTTTCTCTTCTGGTTGACATACCTGTAGAAGCTCTTATTATTCTTTGCATCCCTTCCTCAGATTCAGCTGCGCCTTGGCCTCCCTGACCTCATCCCTACACAACTGGGCAGCATCCCTATACTCTTCCCAGGATTCCCATCCCTGCTTCCACTGCCTGTGCATTTCCTTCTTGCCCTTTAATTTGACCAGCAGATCTTGACTCATCCATATTGTTCTCTTGCCTTTCTTTCCTGATATCTTATACTTGAGGACTGAGAGCTCTTGTGCTCTGTGAAAAGCATCCTTAAAGATCTGCCAGCTCTGTTCTGCTTCCTTGCCTCTGAGGGCAGTTTCTCATGGGGTTCTATTGACTACTTGCTTTCCTAAAATTCAGGGTCCTGGCTTCACTCTTTGCCTGAGTTATATCCCTCAGGACTGCAAACTCCACCAGTGCATGATCACTGCAGCCCAGGCTGCCTCCAATTTTCACATCATGAGTTAGCTCACTTGTATTGTTGACTGTCCAATCCAGTGTCTCATCCCCTCTGGTAGGGCTATTACCTGGCTTAAGAGGTTATTCTCAATGCACTCCAGGAGTGTTCTGGATTGCTTACAGCTCACCATGCTACTTTTCCAGCATATCTCAGGGGGGTTGACATCCCCCAGCATGACAAGAGCCTGTGAGCATGAAGCCTGCTGTAGCTGGAGTAAGGCAGCTTCATCAGTAGGCTCCCTTTGACTGGGCAGCCTGTAGTAGAGACCAATCACAAAATTCCCTTTGTTGCTTCAGCCTCTCTTTCTTACCCATACATAAACTTTCAACCTTCTCGTGGCTATTCTCCCCATGGGATAGACCCTCTACTTCTGCACATATGATTGGGTGGCAGAGCTCAAATGAAACTCAAACCAGATGAAAGATTCTCATCTATCTCATTCCTGTCTGCACATCAAGAAATTACCATTGTCGTCAGCACAATGCATGTATCTAACTGAATTACTTTTTTTCTGAATGCCATCTTCAGTTTTGTTTCCCAAATGTGCAGAAGGTACCATCAGTCAGACAGGATGAATTCAGATTATTTGATGTCTGGTGCTCTCAAGTAAATATAATATGCTAATAATAATGTCATCCTTAAAAGCTAGCGTTCTTCCACAAAAGATATTTTCTAAAAACATCACAAATCAAGATCATTATTGTGCTCTGTGCTGTTGTGTGTCACATAAAACATCCAGAAAATCTGAACATGTATGCAAAATGTAGAGGATTTAGAAACGATTGAAAAAAAAAGGCATTATCTACCTCAGTTGTTGCAGAGCTGCTGCTGGGATTCATCTGGGATAATCCGTCTCCCAGTCTTTTACTTAACTTTAATGACAACAGGAGAGTGACAGTAGGCTGGACTAGGTGACCTTTAGAGGTCCCTCTCCACCCAAGCTATTCTATGATTCTGTGATTCCTACTGGGCCAGTGCTGGCTGATACCCAAACCCAGCCCTGGAGTGGACGAACTCCCTGCGCGGGTGGCTGGGGCTGTGCAGCAGGAAGGAGCTGTTGTTTCCTGCTCACTTTGCACACTGTTGTTCTGCTTAAAATGTGAGGCTGAAAAGAGAGAGATTAGGAAAGCAAAGGTCTTGTTTGAAATTTTCAAATACCTTCATGTTTGCATTGCTTATGAAGGAATAGGCTTGCCCTTGTCAACCTGTGTTTGCACCATCAGGACTGCCGGTCACCCGTCAATGTCTGGTGTTGTTTCTTAAATGAAAGCAAAAGCCTGTGCTGCAGGGAGGGTCAGTGGCCCCTCCTGCCTCCTGCAGCAGGACTAAATCTGCCCATCAGTTGGGCAAGGCTGTGCTGTGTTTGAGGAGGTAAGGCTTGCAGGCTCTGACCAAGGGCTGTGGGGTGAAAGGGACCTCACTGAAAACTGGTCTGCCAAAATCTGGCTCTGATAAAACAGCCCAACCCATCCTGTAAAGACTTTTACTAAAAAATCTTGAAGTAATCACAGAGGAAATGACGGGAACTCAGGCCTCCCTTCCCGCGCAGACCAGACACTCCCAGGCTCTTTTTCCCTCCAGCCCACTTGACACACTGGTGTCCCAGTGAGGCTCGGCAAGGGCAGGCTGCAGCACCAGGGAGGAGGGATTTCAGACGCGGGCTCAACGCTGCACTCCACTCCTTGTAGGAATATGGAAATGTAGGGTCAAGTTCAGAGATTGCAGCAGCCGGAGAGGGAGGAACAGAGCAACTCCTCCGGCCTCAGTGACATTTCACTTATTTATACCAGCTGCGGATCTTATCTGGAGTCTTGAGAGACTTTAGTGTGGCTTTCCTCGTTTGCATTTGAGAATGCATTCAATTAACAGAACTGCTGTGCACTGAAATGCCTGCTTTATGAGGCGGCAGGGCTGAACAGGTTAAAAATGTATAGGGCTTTGGATTATGTTACTTCCTGCAAAACAGTTTCCAGCTCTGCTGTCCTAGACCATGTATCTCCTCCCTTATCAGTGGATTAGATGTAAAGGAACCACTCTCACTCTTTTTATCAAGGTGAGGCTGTTACATTTAATTTTTCACCCTGTGGTTTGTAACATGGAAGTTCCTGGTGTGGCATAGTCCAAACCCAGAGCTGGTTTGGTACATTTGTAATTGCTAAACATCACAAAAGGGTAATAACAAATATGCTGTACGTGCTTTACCTGCCTTCCATCCTGTCCATATTCCTCGGATGACCCCAAACTTTGTTTTGTGTGCCACATTCCTGTCTTAAATGTTTTTTCTTCAATGCTGGGGTTTTTTCTGGTGTACTCCTGTCCTGTGGCAGCTGCAGAGGAGCAATATGTCAGCAGGCTGCAGTGTGCCTCTGCGTGCATGCAGAGTGGTTATCAGTCTGCATGTGCAGTCCTGGGTTGGGGAAGTAATGCTCTTGAGAGCTGTGTTCTTAAGTCCCTTAGGTCCATCTGAAAAAAAACCTTCCAACTTTCACTTTGTGGAATTGTACAGACCGGTGACAGCAGAACACAAGCAAGAAACCTGAGTCAACAAGGTGTCTTCAGCAAAGATTTTGCAAAATTTGGCGGCCAGTAGGCTCCCCCCTCCTCCAGGCTTCCTTCTGGATGTTGCCGGCACCACCTCCCACTTGGCTGGCTTCACAGACGGTCAGCCCTCATCCTGGATGGTGGCAGCAGCCAGCAGGATGTTTCCTGTACCTTTGCACAGCTCTGACATTCATAAAGCTGCTCCAAACTACAGACAATGCGTGTGAATCCTGTTCAGCCTGTACGGAGAAGCTGATATTGCCCCAAGGCAGGGAAGGGATGTAGAAACCACCAAGTGATCTGCCCAGCCATGGGAAGAGTCACAGCAAGAAAGAAGAGCAGGCTTCGCCCCAGTCTTTGGGCATCCGCAGTCGCTCTGAGGCTGTAAACCGCTCGTGGCAGGAACTGTGATTTCCTATGAGGCACAGTGGGTGGTGTAGGCCACGTAAAATGTGTATAAATCCCAGTCCAGTCCAGACTGTAAAACTGGTTTAAAGCAAAAACAGATTCAGGCACTTCTCAGGCTGTGGGCAGACATCAGCTCCGGGGTGTCGCAGCTCCCTCTGGGCCTCTGTTGGCAGGTCGTCCTCGCCACCTCGACAGAGCGTGCCGCTTCCTCCCATCACATGACACAGCTCCCCAGTTTTCGTCATTTGGTGGCCAGCCGGGGAAGAGAGAGCAGCAGCAGCAGCCAGGCCTGATCGTGGTGACGTCCAGCAGGATAGTGACAGCCAGGGCAGGAATGGCAACCTCTGGCCGGTAGCGCTCCCCGGGGAGTGCCGCCCTGTCTGCCATGCTTTCCATCTGTGCCCGACAAAGACGTGACCCCTTCTCAGCTGTTCGGCACAGCTGCCATGCCAGGGATGCCCTCAGATCTGCTGTCAGGTTGGGGCAGGCGCTCTGGGGACTCGCTAATCCCCTCCAGGAAAGTTCTTGCAGCTTATTTCAAATACCCAGTTTAAACTGGTTAATCCGAGCGGGTCGGTCTGTCTGGCGGGGCTGGCAGCAGGCTGACACGGGCGCTGCCGCGGGTGAAGGTCGGCTGTCGCTCTGGGGCAGTGACAAGAGCGGCTGATTTTGCGGCTCCCCAGCCAGACCTCTGCCTGCAGCCCTGAAAGCCTTTCATCCAAACCCTGTGCAGTTCTGGGCTGTTTCCCGTGCAGTTTTTAGTGCTTTTTATCCTTCCTTAGTTAAAAACAGGACTTCTGCTGTTTCCCTGGTGAGACTAGTAAAAGCTAGGAGGATATGAATCTTAAACTTCCCCTTTATATCTAATTATACACCTGGGTAACAAAGTAATTTTTCCTAGAGAAGCAGATGGACTGAAAATGTGGCTGTTTCCAAATTCCATAGCACAACAAACAGATGCCACTTTAACTGTGACCTGTGTTTTGCTGAAGCCCAGTTTATCTTCCTCAGGAGAAGTTTCAGGAAGTTGTGCAGAGCTAAAGGGTGCAGCTTGGCTTTTCATTGTTTTCATTGCTTTCATTGCTCCTATGCTTATACGACACAGGAAAACAAGGGGAAAATATGCTTTTGCTGGGACTCACTCCCATGTTTCTCATGAATCTGGAGTTCAGTCAAACATCTGTAAAATGGAAACTGAAGGAGCTCGAGGGAAAGACAGTGCTTGGTGCAGTGCACATTTCACACTTGGCCAGTTTGTTTGCTCCTCCTGACTCAATAGAATTTAAGCAATTTTGCTAGCATCTATACATCAAAAACTTCCCATGGCAAACAATATCAACCTTGAATCTGCAACCCTCTCATGCTCAGGAAGGTGCAGCTAAAACTATATTTATTTTCATATAAACCTAATTAAACTTGGAAATACTTTTTTCCAGTTATATAATGTTATTCTCCTACATTCACATAACAAGTTTTATGTCGTCTGAAAGCTAGACTAGTTTGTGAGCTGTCTTGGGAACACCAGTAAATGAACTCTGATTAGTCCCTATCCTTCAGTTAAAGCTACTTTTCCCCAGCTGGGACTCCTCTCCTCCCTCCTAACTGCTGATGTTAAGGCTGTCAGAGGAGTTGTTAGCCTGACCCTCCCCGGGCCAAGTCCTGGGTGTATACTCATCTTAACTGCCAGTTTCTGATAATCACCAGACTTCTTCTGCAAGCCCCAGGATGGGCTCAGCAACCCGTGGCAGCAAGGTGAAGGGAAGAGCTAGGGGCAGGCCTTCCTTGAACAACAGCAGGAAGGTTTGCTAAAGCCTGTCTGCCAGGGCTGTTGGGGTTTTACACGTGGAGATACAGTCTCTGTACACATGCCATTTTACCCAGAAATGCCTCAATCAAGGCCAAATGTTGCTTTGCTGAAGAAGACAGGCAGACCTTGATTCAAAATTGAAATGGAGGCAGCTCACCATGTGATAACGATGGATGACCCTCCTACTTACACATTTTTGTCATATTTCTCTATCTGAATAGCTTCAACTTCCAAGTGCATGGAAGGCTTTGTTGTTAGATGAAAAACTTCTGTAGCCAGTCATCTCCCTTCCAGTGGTAGCATTTGCAGCTGACTCACCTGTGCCTGACTCACCTCTGGCAATAGCACATTGATTTCAGGACAGTCCTGAGTATAGACTCAGGTAAAGGTAGGAAATCTGGGAAGCTGCAGGCAGAACTACGTATGCAGGTAGTGTTGTCCTAGGTGGAATGGCCCTTCCCATAGATAAATGCGCAATCCTGCTGTGTCTAGGGAACATTAGGCACATCCAGTATGACCCATGTAGGTGGCCAGAGATGTCCAGCACAGTCTATGCATATTAGGTAGACTTAGCAGTCAACACAGAGAGAAACTTCATAGCATGTGTCCTTCAAATCCGTTACATCTGGAGTGTTTTGGACCTACTGTGCAAGCACTGAGTTGTTCAGACTAGGCACAGTACATGTCATCGGGGGATCAGAATGCACCAGTTTTACTCTGCACAGACAGTCATGGCGCACGTTACTTGAACAAAGTATGTCAATCTACTGCAGGCTTCCCTTTCAGTCTCCATGTTGGTGCTCCTCGATGCATTTTGGCACGGGTAATCATGCAGCCATAGAGTGATTTGAACCAGATCAGAGGTGTAGCTGACTGTGCAGAAACACAGGCACTACTACTGACACAGAAGAGGTGATGGGAGCAGGAAGGGAAGGGCAGGGCTCCTCCTCTTGACAGTAACACATGCTTAGATTGACATAAGCCAACCATGACACCAACTCACAGTGATTTGTCTGTGATTTTGGCATGTTGGACAGCCCAGGCAAAATTATGGCTGGGGGGTCATGCTTTCATGAAGCTGCTGAAGACTTGAGACCAGTGGACAAATTCCTATGCTTCTGCCTGGTAAAGAGGACATAACCTGGATGCTGGGACAACTGATAGTTTTGATGGAGCAGGCCTAGCCACAGGGTAGACTAACCTCTGCATGCCACAAGAAAGAACCAGGACCACCAAGACCACATGGCTAGGCATATGTGGAGACAGAAATTGCACCTGGTTTAAGTAATGCATCTGCTTATATTCTTCTAGTTGAAGTTACTGACTAGTCCCAAGAAATGGATCATATTGATCTTTCACAGCTGTAGCATAATAAATGTCGTTTTTTTCTAGTAACATATTTGCTTCTTAACTCAGGCAGTGAAGTCCTGGGTCTTGGTGCTCAAGCCCTATTGGTTCTCTATCCCTTCCTTCTGTGATGACCCCTAAATCTATACAAAACTGTAGCAGATCAGTGTCTTTGACTGAACCTTCACTTGGCATTGACTGGCTTTGAGGGCTTGGAGGTATCGTTTGGCTTCTCATCTCGCTACCACAATCTGCAAACAATTAAACTTGGTCTGGACTGCACTGGGACTCTTGTCTACTCTGTCTTCATAAATACTTCTTCTCCCTTTACCTTTTGGAGTGATCATTCAGTCTGTAAAGTTTCCCTTTGCTTCCTGTTATGTTCAATAAATGCCTTTGCTTAAAAAGTCTCTTGTTGATACTAACCATCTGACATCTAAGGAAGAGGAGAAGACAAAGGAAAGACAGCTTAAGTGCTGGATTGTAGGTAAAAAGCCTTGTCTGGAAAATCCCGACATAGAAACATGCTGAAAAAAGAGGGAACAGGAGTAAGAACGAGAAAAACTTCTGCTTCAGTAAGAACGAGGAATACTTCTGCTTCAGGCTGTTGTGTCCCTGGCTTGAAGCCCAGCAGGCACTGCATCAGGCAGCTTGTTCTCACTGCTGCCTGCTACTTCATTTTCTGGCCTGGGACGACATCTGGCTGGCATGTTCTTTTCCACACTCCGAGAACAGTGATCTTTTTATCTGGCTACTGCAGCCCTCGGCATTAAAGTAAAGAGAGTCAGACTACAAAGTAGCATGAGATCGGTTTAAAAATAATTTCGTTTAAATACAGTTGAGCTTTGAGTTCTTTTTGCCTTCTGGCTTACAAACCTTTAGAATATGCAATGTGTGTATTTTCCTGCTTTTCCTGATCGTGCTCAGAAGTCACATGGAAAAAAAAAATCCAACAAAAGCGACTAAAACAACAAAATAAACAGAACACATGCTTACCTTTTTATTGGGAAGTCCAGAATAAATTATTTTATTTTATGAACAGTTGTCAGAAACTCTCAATTTAAAAAAAAAAGGCTAGTTGGCAATAGTCTTGCTAAGAATGTAGAAGGGAAATAGTGGGACAATAAAATAAGAGAAATGAATAAGGAAAGAAGACTTACTACCTTGAGGAGATTGCTTAAGTCCAGGAAGAAACAGGGGCTGTGATGATGTAACACTCACACAGTTTTCTCCAGATTTTGAGTACTTTCCCTGTGTCTGGAAAGAATTCCTCCATGAGAAGAGAAGAGAAGAGAAGAGAAGAGAAGAGAAGAGAAGAGAAGAGAAGAGAAGAGAAGAGAAGAGAAGAGAA
>WTSP01014503.1:148437-163093 GCA_025331215.1 Actenoides lindsayi | reverse complement strand
AGGTGTGGCCTCCACAGTGCCAAGTGCAGGGAGACAATCCCTGCCCTAGTCCTGCTGGCCACGCTATTTCTGACACAAACCAGGATACTGTTGGCCTTCTTGGCCACCTGGGCACATGCTGGCTCAAATTTAGCCAGCTGTATTTATTTCTCTTGCTTGGCCTCCTTCCAGCTGAAAGAGGTCCTCAGTGATACTGGGGACCTTTGGACAATGCAAATATGCTCCCTAGGACTTGCCCAGAGCCCAAGGTGTTTCCACCAAGGCAATCTCAGCCTGAGCCAGAGAAGCATAGTGGCTGCAAACCTGGGCACAGTGGACTGGGAAGCAGGAGAGATAAGATGATGCACCCAGCCTGAATTAGCTCTGATTTGTAGCAGCTTTGAGACAGTCTTTAAAGGCAGAAAGGTGCTGATTTTCTGTAGACAGAGCTGAGCAGCTCTATCAGGGCAAGACAGGCCTGGTGAGTACCAGTTCCACAGTTAACAACAGTCTCAGCCTTAGAAAAAAGGCCATGTCGTGTCAAGGGAGGCAAGCTCACATTTCTGCAGATTATCTTGTAATGAAGTGACCAGCTCCCAGTGCTGGACAGTGATTTGGAGAGTTTGTGCAGGTCCATCAAAGAGGAGCTTTGACTCCTGCTTTTGAACATCTAAAGGATCGCCAGAGTTGACTGAGATGGGAGAGCTGATTGTCAGTAGGCTTATATTTGTTTAGCAGAAAGAAATTTTATGGGTCTGCAAATAGAAAAAGGTTTAAAACCACTGCTCTAGATCAAAAGTGCTTCTCAAGAAGTTGCTTTTTCCTGCCACTAAGTGGCTCCAGATGTTGAAATATTCAACAAAATTCCTTTTCTCTTTTTTCTTCTTTTTTGACACAGAGTTTCACATAGTCAATCTGTAGCAATGAAATCCCAGTGCTTTCCCCCAAACTGAAACCCACCGAATTGCAACATTAAATATTAACTGAGAGAAGAGATCAATTTGTAGCTTCAGTCTATTTTGATTTTTTTTTTTTATAATTGCTTTCTTTTTCCTTAAACATGAGTTTCCTCTACACAGGAGAGACAGGAGAGTTTCTCTGTGCTGTGGGCATGGTGAGAGGCGGTGCTGTGTTTTCCAAAGTGGATTTATTTAATTGCAATGAGGGACATGACTCATTGAAATGCTAGTGGCCTACATGAATACCGAACCTCTTACTTCATCCCACTGTATCCTCTTTCTGGTGCTGTACTTCTTCCTTATTCCTTTGGTTCAGGGAGTGATGGAGGGTGCCAATACCCAGCTGGGTGTCTAAAATGGCTGCTGGGCAACAGACATGGGACAAAGGCTGGTTGAGATCCATGTACCCCCTGCAAATGCAGGCACAGTGGGGAGAACAGATGGTCAACATGCAGAAACGCTACTTCCTCTCTAGGGTGCTGGGAAGTGCATTCAGCACATCTGTAATGAGGGGTTTTTTTGTGCCTGGATGGCTGCACCCTTCTTTTCTGTTTGGAAGTAGATCAAAACTATGTAATTCCCTGAAATAACATCCATACATGTGCATAAATATGTATTAGTATGGGTATGTTCCTCTGGGTCCTATGGAAACTCCTACTTGGTCAGTGCTTGAAAACCTTTTTACTACAAGAAGTCCCTCCAAAAGTCAGATGTTTCTTTCCTGCTCCACTGAAGCACAACTCTCCCAGCTGCCACCAAGTGTGTGTTATTTCATTTTTCCTCCCCCTAGAATAAAGCAGCACTGAAAGCACCACTTTCAGGAATCATTTCTTTGGTCAACAACTGGTATTTTTCTCTTTCTTTGGGAAATTTGCCCCCAGGTTTCTTGCAAATAACTCCAGCTTCTTGGTTTTGCTGTGTCTGTGAAGTCCTGTCACTGTCCATCCAGTTCTGCATGGGTAGATTTTACACTATTGCCTGTCTAGCACCCTGCAGTGATTTGGGAAGAATAAGCTCCAATACACTGTTATGATCTATGTGCAAAGACCCTGTGGAAAATACACAGCCACAGAAGACAAAGAGGCACAACTGTCCCAAGGCCTTTTTGCAGAAGATCCTCCTCCACTAGCACACACCTGGCTTTTGAATCCCAACAGCCTGTTCACAGTCGCATTGGGTTTGGCTCCTTTTGGTGGGTGTCAGAGCTGGAAAGTGATCTCTTGCACCCCAGAGCTCTTGTCCTTTGCAACCATGGTGAGCTGAACACGTACAGGGGAGAGGAGGGTGAAAGAAAGGGGAGTTCCCGCTATGAAATATTTAGCAACCAAACCCTTGTGTTTTTCCACAGAGCAGAAGATCTTTTCATTTGTTCTGTTTGACTGTTGTGACTTTAGTATCTGCCAGGCTCTCTGGAGAACAGCATTAAATGTATTGCCCAGGGCAAACTCTGATGGACAAATCTTTTTTTCCTCTCTTTCTCTGTGCCATTAAAAAAGACCAAATCTGTGTATCTTCTGGGCAGGCTTGCCTTGTATGAGCTTAGAGCAATGAATTGGACCACCATGGTGTGAATGTGGACATTTGTTGGACCTTATAACCTCACTCAGAATCATTTGAAGCTCATGAGTCACAGCCAAAGGACAGAGTTGCTGCCTGGCTGGGATAGGTGGGCATGGAGCACCTTGGCTGCAGGAGCAACATGTGGGTTTCTTCACTCTGTTCTATCATCTTGTGGATCCAGGGACTTCAGGCAGCTGCAAAGTGACTCTCGGTAGAGCATTTTAAGGGCTGTGTCTATATGATCATCCATAGGGCTAACTATTAGGGTAGAATGAGGTCTCTGTGCCAGGGCAACTGATGCTCTTGCTTAGAAGAGAGCAGAGGACCATAGCTTTGATAGTCCATGCAGCTTTGACCTGTTTTGAAGCCCAGCTAGGTCTAATCTGCACCAGCTGACGGGGACCAAAAAGAGCCTCTGAAGGCCAGCGCAAGGTAGTCCACTGCACCCAGAAGATCACAGAATCACAGAATGTTAGGGGTTGGAAGGGACCTCCAAAGATCGAGTCCAGCCCCCCTGCCAGAGCAGGACAAAACTAGAGCAGGTCACACAGGATTGCATCCAGACAGGTCTTGAAAGTCTTCAGAGAAGGAGACTTCACAACCTCTCTGGGGAGTCTATTCCAATGCTTTACAACTCTTACAGTAAAGAAGGTCTTCCTTGTGTTGAGGTGGAATTTCCTGTACTCTAGCTTGAATCCATTGCCCCTCATGCTATCAGAATGCACAAGTGAGAAGAGGTTGTCCCTGCCTTCTTGACTCCCAGCCCTTATGTATTTACAGACATTAATTAGATCCCCTCTCAGACTTCTCCTCTGCAGACTAAAAAGCCCCAGGTCTCTCAGCCTTTCCTCATAAGGCAAGTGTTCCAGCCCCTTAATCATCCTCATAGCCTCCATTGGACTCTCAGATGTCTTAATACTCTTTGTCTGAGAAGCTCTGAGCCCTTTTGAACCAAGTGAATCTTGCCTTATGAAGCAGGACAAATACTACTACTCCTTGAAACAAGCAGTTTTCCCATACCATGTGATGTGGAGTGGAAGCAGGATCAGCCTTGATTTTTCTGAGCTCGACAGGTCAAGCAGCTTGGGCCAAATTGTACCAGCCTCTGTGCCCCATCTGTTCAGCACAGTCACTGGGTTGCTTGAGTATGTTTCTGCTATGAGGGATTGGAACCAGTCAGGGAAATAGAAATTATTCTTTTGTGAGTCTTCTCTTTAAATACAGAAAACCAGAGGGATGGGGAGTTAAATGTACTAAAAAAACCCAAACCCCAAGCAAATAAACAAACAAATGAAAACAAAGAAAAACAACAATAACAAGAAGGAAAAAAACCCCACCACACAGAAAAACCACACACACACACAAAACCCAAACAAAACAAAAAAGCACAAACAAAAAAAATAACAATAAACCCCCAAAATTTTTAATTTTAGGTGTTAAGCAATAACAGTAACTTCAAAACATTTGCAGAGAAGTTATTATTCAGTTGAAAAGCTCTTTTCCTCAATCACAAATACTTCATGTAATTCCAACCAGGTCTCCCTCTGAGGCAGAAAAGAAGCCAGGAGAAATAAAATTTTCCAGCTGGAATAATTGTTGCTATTATTTATTCTGCACTTTCCCAACTCCCATGGGAATATCAGAAAAGTTCTCAGGCTGGAGTGTCTTCTACTCATTCTCTATCTATGCCCCAGGTATGGAATGGGGCTGGCAGCAACAGAGATGATGCTTGGATCCCAGCAGCCCCCAAACATTTAGCATTACCTGTGCCAACTGCCTGCCTGTGGCACTAAAATGGCCAAGGTACTGTGTGCTCTTCTGTCCCCTGTGCTGCAAGAGGATTTTAAAGAAGTGGAGAAAATGCAGAGAATGAAGTATAGGCTGCCTTCCAATTTGAGACTGTAGAAGCCAAGGAGCATAGATGAACGGTGTAGGAAAGGTGGATAGTGAAGCATTGTGGTGTTCTTATAATCTGCTGTCTAGTGATGAAATCATCAGTCAGCACACTTAAAAAAGAATCATAAGGAAACAATTTTTCTTTCCTGTGCAACTAAGTTGTGGAACTCCCAGCTGCTGGATCTTGCGGAAGGCAAAACTAAAAAGGAGTGAAAAGAGGAAAGGACAAATTTGTGAGAGACAACTCAACCAGGAGCTGCTAATGCTGAAGAGTTCAGGTGCAGTGGTCAAGATCAGGTGCCAGTCGCAAACTGTCAGATCCTACACATACCTTGTCTTATGCTCACTTTGATTCATATACGTTTTCCCTGAGGTATCTCCTAAGGATCGCTGTAGGAAACACGATCGTAGGGAAAGGGATTTGTGTTCTTCCCTCAAATGGTAATTCCTCCACTGTTTAATGGAAGGCATGCTCTAGGTTAAATCCCAGATTTTGGGGAAAACCTTTCTAAACCTATTCCAGGTATTTCTTATCTGACAATAACTTGAACTCAAGAAGTTTATCCTTAGCTTAGAAAAGTCCTATATTCACACAGGGATTTTCTCCCCTTGGGGAACTTGGGAATTTCTGCTCTGAAAGCTGTATTACTGTATCCTTGGACCAGACTTTTACCACAGCTCCCTGCAGATCCTGAGCTGAATCAGCCTATGATGAATGTGATACTACCAGATCATTTTTGAAGTGTGTGTGTTGCTGTGATGTTCTTTATATTAATATATGGAGTTATTCAGCTGGAAACACACAGAAAAGTAAAAACTGTGGCTCTGGATGATATGCTGCTTGACACCAAACTCTCAAGGGTTCTTGGAGGATTAGGACAGAGGCACTGACACAGAGTTTGAAGCCCTAACAAGCCCTTTTCTTTTTTATTCTACAAGATTAAAACAAAACAAAACAAAACAAAACAAAACAAAACTACAAACTAACCTTATGAAGTGAGAAACTAAAAGATTTTTGGCTGGGTAAAAAGCATGTGTTTGTGCCAAGCCCTCTCCCAGGGAGATCAGTGCAGGGCAGTTCAGGTTGAAGTACGTTTGGAGATGCTAAGGCTGGTCCATTGCTGCAGGATGGTGAGTAGAAGGGACATACATGAAAAGTGTATTTTGATCCTCTAGCTTAAATCTAAGCATCCTCTGGTGTAAATCTAGCTTCTCAGCTGTTCACCACTACCTGCAGGTGCCTAAAGAGAAAAGCTGTAGAGCTGGCTTGACTGGCCATCAGCTTATGAGTTTCTATTGGCCTGGAAAAGCCATGCCCTAGAAGAGGAAAGGGGTGAGATGTTGTCCTTTAGGAGATGTGCACAAGAAAAGGATGAAGTTGGGGCTTTCCCCGGTCAATTTTTGTTCCGCTCTTGGGTCACTCATACCCAGCCTTCTCCCGGTGAACAGGAGGAAAGTTTTCCACCAACCCCATGCCCTCTCCGAGGCAGCCTCCTCTGTGCTGGGGGTGGATGTGCACTGTTACAGGACAGGGGCAGATACCATGTGCATTTTGTGCTCAGCAGGTGCTAGGCATGCCTGGGATTTATGGAGAAAGGCCTATGCAGTGGGTGAAAGGAGGCTGACACATGGTAGCTGAGGAAGGTTAAATGAGGATTCTTGCACTGAGGTTCCCCTTCCTTCTAGGGGCCTTTGTGCATCAGCGCTAACTTTCAACAAACAACCTTTGCAGTTTTGCTAGTGGTGCATGCGGACAGATCTACAGCAGTATTGTGCCTTTTAACGGTTAAAGAAAAAAAGAAGGAAACATTAAAGCTTCTTTTCCCACCTTGCAACCTGAACGAACCTGCCCACGCCAAACAGGAGAGGCATGCATCACTAATATCCAGGGGGAAAAGGCTGCCTGTTTCTGTTTGACTTGTTGCCTGCAGAACTGGGAATTGATCTTGTGCCATTAAAAGCAGGGAGTTTGCCCGTTCACTTCAGCAGGAGCTGGTTCAGGCCCTGAACCTCTTGATGACGGAGGGAGTGGGTGAATCTCCTGTAAAAATCATCTTTGCTCTGATCTGTTTAGTGGGTGTCTGATACAGGAGAATTAGTAACAAAAGGTTTGCAACACTTGAACTGAATAACTTATCCTCTTCGCTCGAGCTTTCCTTATAACTAAAATCTTCTTCATAGAGTCATTACTATACCTGGATAGTTTTTACTAGAATCTTGCTACCTATCAAAAGGGGGAAAAAAAACCCCAAGGTATTAGTTTGAATACCTCAAATTTATTTATCCATTTATTTTAAAAATGTTCCTCAAAATGTAGATGTGACCAGTGCCTTTAGATGTAAAGTGATGCCTCTGGATTTCTAGGGAAGGAAATTTAAGTGGCCTTTGCAAGACTTCTGACCTAGGAAGCTGACAGTGTGAAAGCTCTTGGGTTGTTTTCCCAGTGCTGTAGCAGTGACCTTGATTGAGACATTTAATCCCTGCAATCTTCCCGGGGTGGGAACATCACATTCTTCCTCCCAGAGCAGGGAACTGAGGTTAGAGATTGGTTCATTAGGAGGCAATGCTCTCCAGAATTTCAGCATTACTGTTCTGCCCGCCTCTTCTGGCTTTAAATTCAGCTTTCGGTGAATGACATGTTGTTAGGGGGGAAAGGTCGACGCAGGGGCACTTGGCCAGCTATCACTGGGTTCAGTCCATGTTCATGCCCTCCCGCTGCTGGACAGAACCCCCGAGGCTGAGCCCCCAAAAGCCTGTCCCAAGATAGGTATAGCCTTGCCAGGCAGGGAACGGCCCCATCCCGGGACCAGCCAGCGAGCTGAACTGAGAAACCTCGAAAAGATAAAAGAAAAGGCGCTAAGCGAGGAGCGGAGGGGAGCAGCCGGGGCTGTGGGCGGGAGCCGGCAGCCCCTCCCCGGCAGAGGGCACTCGGAGCCCGGGCAGAGCCGGCCCGGCCCCGCCGAGCCCCCGGAGCCCCGGCTGCCGCCAGCCCCGCGCCGCCGGGAAACCTTCACATGGCCGCATGGACCCGGCGAGACCCCGCAGGAGAGAGAGGGAGAGAAAGCAGGGCCGGCGGGGAAGCCTTAATTGCTCGCAGGGACACTCGGGGAATGTTGCTTTTAATCCCGGGGAAGATGAGGGCGAACAGGAGAGGTGGCTGCCGTTTTCCAGCAAGCCCTTCCGCTTTGCCTTGGCTTTTTTTTTTTATTTCATAGAATCATAGAATGGTTTGGATTGGAAAGGACCTTAAAGATCATCTACTTCCACCTCCCCTGCCGTGGACAGGGACATGTCTTACTAGACCAGCTTGCTCAAAACCCCATCCAACCTGGCTTTGAATGCTTCCAGGGGCAGGGCATCCACAAATTTCTCTGGGCAACTTGTTCTGGTGTCTCTTACGTATGGGGTTTTTTTTAAATGCTGAAGGTTATCAGTCTAAAATGCCCAGCTGGTTGTCCTTAGAAGGGAGGATGTTTATGCAAAATTGATCCAAATATACCCAGATATTACAATCAGTCTGGACTCCATTCTCAGTCATATTTGCTACTTCCTGGCTGACTTCATCCAGGGGAGGACAGCCCTGTAATTCTGTGCACTCGAAAGCAGGGTGCAGGCCTGAAGCAATAACTAGCAACATCCCACAATAAGAAATACGTTGTCACCAAGTGTTTTAAGCTGTACAGAGGGGTTGGCTTGGATTCACCTATTTACAAGAAAAAGCTGGGGTTTGTTAGTTAGCTTTTATGCCAGCTTTCTGCCCCTAGTCTCTCTTCATATTCCATCTGCTGAGTTTGTGTGTGTGTTTTGGGCAATAAAATCCAATTCCACTCCACCTGGAGCCTTAAATTTCCCAATTCTCTCTTTATTCCAGAGAGGGTGGCAGTTGTAACTAATGTGTGAGGAGCTGGGATATTTGTTTTTCTTTTTGAGGGATGGAAATATCACTGATGGCTCCTGGACAGCCAATCACTGCTCCTGACTCCTGAACGTCCTCTGCGCTTCCTTCCAGACGGAGCCAGGAAAGCTCACAACCAGCCATGCCGCATCCTTCCAGATCCCTTAGCTTCCTCCAGCACCAAAACCTGGGGTGCTGGATACTCTCTATGCTTCTTCCATCAACTCTCCCATAAGCTTAGGGTGAAAGCTTGCATGAACTATCTGGGGCCTGGGAATGAGGGAGGAGGGAAGCTCCCCCTTCTCCTGTACCAGTTTGCTCAACAGCTGAAGCCTTGCACGGTGGCTGGTCCCCAGCAGGCAACACAGAGGTATTTGGAATCTGGGGGATATTTCCTATTAGATTTGTTTAATAGTTTTGAGGTCGGTTAAATATGGAGTGACAAATTAATTCCAACTTAACTACTTCCCTCTCTGTCTTCCTGCCTCTTGCAACTCCCCTGTTGCCCCGTTAAGCGAGACCAGCTGGCGGGATCAGGCTGGTTTGGCAGCTGCGCTGGATTTGTGCGCTGAAGCCTGCTTGGTGGGTCCATTCTGCTTCAGCTGTTGGCTCTGCACATGCCCATACACCATCTTCCTGAGGCGATGGGGCAGAGTCTACCTAGAGCCAGAGGCAACAGATTTGGGGATCATGGTTTACAACAAAGCTCCTCTGAAAGGGTTAATAAAACCATCAAGGGTTTTATTAGGTTGTTATAGAGACCTGCAAGTCATCAGCTGTGGTACTCACCTGTAACCTTCCAGTGGGTGTGCTTACCTCTTAACCCTCTAGGGTGTTACTCAGTGTGCACTGTGTGGTGCCCTCACTCCTTGCAGCACATGGGGTCCCTTTGCTTGTGACACAAAGCCAAGCGCAGTGGTGTTCGTGGTCTGGACATGGGTCAACCCCCTCCTTGTGCAGGACAGGAGGGAAGGGGCACCAGCAAGTCCCTGGGCAGATACCCACCCTCCAAATGAACACTGCAAACTCTCCCTCCTGAGTATACTTCTCCCAAGAGGATATTCATATTACCTGCCTAGAGTCATTAAATGCAAGTTTTTTAAGTCCATGTGCTCCGTATATAGCCAGAGATAGAGGTGCCTTTACCTCCTCAGTAGCTATAAGAGGAGCTAAAAATGTGAATGCAGCCTCACTCTTGGGGATGCTTCTTTGGTCTGACAATGAATCCTGGAGAACAGTAGTCACAGCTCTGTATGGAGCAACTTAATTTCCATGGGTTTGTCCCAGTGCTCCTCACTTGGCTTCTGCAGTGGATTAGGAGGAGGGGACCAGATGAGTTGGTCTTCATGAAGGTGGTTTGATCACTGACATGAACAGAACTGGGACACAAGCTTTGTGGCAATAGTGGGAACTAGTGAAACTTTGTTTAGCTACTTTTGGTGTCAAGGCACAGGTTTGAGTTATGAGTCATCTGATCAGTAGTGAATTTTTTTTTTTAATTTTTTTTTAATTTTTTTTTTTTTTTTTTTGACAACAAACTGAGTGCAAGAGAAACACAGCTTAGGAGATGTGGGACAAGGGGTCAATACTGATTGCCCAGATGGTGCCACTTTCCCTGTCTGGAAGAGGTGAAGCACCAAACTCCACAAATAAGCTAAGGCAGATAAGCAATAGCAGTAGTTTGCATGGATCCTTTACTGGCTATGCCCACTCTATAGAAGCATATTGGACACCCTGACATTGGACTCCACAGCTTTAAGAATTGCTGTGTAAAGGCTAATTTTGGCCGTTCATCTGGTTTCTTTTTAAGTCAGTGGAGAGGAGAAACCACCTGAAGTTGACTCATTTTGTCCATCTTAGACATCATCCTCCTGTTTTAACCCTGGCACATAGACTGCTAGTCAACTCAAATGAAGAAGGTGAGATTTGTGGTGTCTAAATACTCAACAGACCCAATTCATATGTGTCAGTGTTTAACTTCTGAGTCTTGGATCCCTTAGAAAGATTTAATCCTCCTGGAGAACAGCTGGCAGGGAGCCTCTTCCTCAGCTGTGGGGGGAGCTTGCTGCAGGGGGAAAGCCTAAGCCCTTTTGCTGCCTGTCAGCACTGGGCTTGATGAGATTCTACGGACGCCAGGAAATATCAAGTGCATTGCTTTCACCTCAAGGAGAGTTTTTGGGATTCACTTGCACATGGCACTTCAGCAAGTGCTGTTTCAGACAGTCCCGAATAGTCCTTCCTCCAACAGATGTGCTGCTTTCTATTTCCTAGGTCTTTTGCTTCAGCTCTTTGCTCTTCCATAAGGTACCTCCTGGCATTTCTTGCCTGCTACCATCCTACTCATCATCTTATTGGCTTAGCAGCAAATACCAAGGACCAAATCTTCAGCAAGAACAAATCAGACTGGCCTTATGTCCTCTGTGGATCCAGATTCATTCTTTCTATTAAAACAACAACAAAGATTGCATCTTTTCTGCAGTTAATTATTTGTGGTCTGGATCTGGCAATATGAGAGGAAATGAGCCTAGTCCTGATGATTGGATGTTATTAGCAGCATATGAGGTCCGTCTTTGGTTTGCTGAGGCCCACGCTTGGTTTTTTTAGCACTGTCTTTCTTGGACGGACACGTTGTGGGAGCTTACATTAATATTTTGTCTTTCTAACTGTGCAGTCCATTCTCGTCCACACACTGGAGGCAAAGCTTTGCGGTTTCAATTGACTGGACTTTGCACAGCCCTTTTCAAAGCTCTCCCCACAGATCCCCTAATGTTTTTTGAGTTCCTCCTGGAGTTTTGTGCTGGGATAAATGTGAGGGGGCTTGTCCCCTGATGGTGCAGGCTGGCCTAGTGCCATGGAGTGTGGGAGAACTAAGCCATTTTGCTCAAGCAGAAGATCTGCCGCTCAAACTTCAAAAGGCCACCCACGTGCACTTGCTGAGCTGGAGGTCTAAATGAGCAAAAGACAGAGTTTTTCACGTGGTTTTCACTCTGAGACATAAAATGACCCGTATTTATTAGAAATGCTCTAGAAGCCCTTGAGCCACAGTGCACAGGGACCACATTTCAGGTTGGCAACACAATAAAATATCAGACAAAGTTTCATCTTCCTCTTCACTTTAAAGAACACTGGTTGGATTGTGAAGAGGTTTTGTAACTCTAAGTAGAAATTAGTGCTTCAGGGAGGGCATTTTGTTTCTTTCTGCTTTTTCCAACCAGGGGAGTTGTTTGTAATCAAAGACACAAGAACATTACCAAGTGCACTGGATATTTGCTCTGTGGTAAATGTGATAGTAACAGTTAGAAGCTCAGGTCCTCATTGTGGGTACTGGAGATCGTTTCTAGAAAGCCAGGAGGTCACTGCTAGAGAGACCTCGGGCAACACTGTGAACTAAAGCTCTGGCAAGTAATCTGTATTGCCATCTGTCTGCCAACCTTCCAAGGAAAGTTGTTTCTTAGGGAAAGGGTGGCTTCATTTCCAGGCTGCTAACAATGTCTCACCTTCAACGCACTTTTCTAAGGGCTGCTGGCCCTTAGTGTGTTTCCTTAGGATAGGAAAATTATACCCAAAGTTTCCCTACCTGGCCCACTGGCCATGAAGAGAGAGAAGGGTTCATAGCCCTGAGACATGTGCATGGTAGCAGCTACATTTGGTTACTGAAGGTTTACCTTGCATGTGTAGAAAACTCACTGGGGACTGGGAAGAGATATTGCTTTTGAAACACCCAGCCACCAAAACCAGTCTGGCAGCTCACCAGGAGCGTAGCATCCAGGCTACTGCTTGGATATAAAAGACACTTAAAAAGTGGCTTGTCTCCACCAGCCTCATGAGGCAGCTTTGGCAGGAGAATGAGCAGGAGTTCCTGCAACTGGTATGTGAATGTGGGCTACTGCTTGTGCTTAGGCTGCTCCCTCTGACCTCTTCGTATATATGTGGGGTAGATGTAAGGAGAGGAAGACTTGCGACCCTCAAAGTCAGATCACTGTATTAAGAGTCATTGCAGAGCTTTTCTGAGTCAGTAGAGCTGTGGTATTTGACACACTTTAGGGTCTAGTCATCCATATGTTGGTCTAACCCAGTGCCACAGACATTAGGTCACCTGAGTTGACAGCCCTTATGTCTGGATACCCACAGAAAGCTGAGCAGACATCTCAAAACAATCCAGGAATCAGCATCATCGTATGACATATGGTGCTGAAGAGTAGATGATGCTCCTGAGGAAAATGCAGTGCTGCAGTACTTCTTTACGGTCAGTGACTTGCACTTTGCAGGAAGGAGCTATAGAAAGAAGTGCCTTGCACATGTGCAAGATCAGGCTTGAAATCATTTCAGCTACTAGGAATTTGAGTACGTTTTTCTAGGGAATGACAGGAAAATTCTAGTTATGACCTTCATACGACCTTCTTGAAAGTACCTAACATTTTATAGAACTTATCAAATATTTTTCCCTTCTCAACTGTAAAACATTCCCACATCACCCCCATTCCTGGGCTGTGGAGGGATATTTATCGCGTTCAAAGAGCAGTTGGAGATAAAGCCACTGCCTGTTAGCAAAAGGAGATTGTGTTTCATGGCTGTGCCACTTCTTTGCATCTCTGAGCAGTACAAAAAGGTACACCTGGGCCTTGAGAAGCATTTTTAGGACAAAGGGCCTGCTAATTCAGCCCAGCAATGCATAGAGCAGGTGTTCCCCCTTCCCCTGGGAGACATCCAGCCAGCCAGGCATTGCAAAGCCACCAGAGCCCTTGGACGTTCCAAGCTGTGTTGCTGTCACTAGGTGTGGAGTGTTGCTGACCACACGACAACAGAGGCTGTGAGTGGAGCTTGTCCTCAGCGATGCACAGTCCTACAAATTTTTCCCCCGCAGGAAATCCAATATATTTTATCCTGTTTGTCAACACGGTTCATTCTGAGAGAGCCCAGAGTCTGTGACCAGCAATTAATGCCACTTAAAAGCTTTTCAGTGGGATAATTGCCTGTTGTTCTGCAGGCATCACTCTCATTCAGATGCTAATGGCGGTCAGGGGCAGTGGCCATTCCCACATTGGGGGCCAGGTATTGCCTCCCTCCCCTCGTCTTGGGAAGATGCTTAATGGGTCTATTGTCCCTGAAGAAGGGCAGTAGGAACCCCCCCTGTCCCTGAGGAAGCCGTGGAAATAATCCTCATCAGTCTGTGTCACTTAGGCACAAAAGGCAATAGGGTGGACAAAAAAAGGAAGGGGGCATCCAGCACGAGGGGGGTGGAAGTCAAGGTGTCCCATGTTGGGGGACATCCAAGAGAGCTGTGCCAGGCCCCCAGGTCCATAAGCAAAGAGTCACCGCAGCGCTGTGAAAACCCAGGGGATTTTTCCAGCTGTTCTCAGATTTCAGATTTTCACCTTATCATGGAGCTGTTGATGTGTATGGGTAGGTTTAGTCTTGGCGGATTCAACATCAAACCTTACTTGCCCAAACATCTGTGCACTTGGCTGTCCTCTGAGAGTGAATAGAATATGAAACCTGCTGTCTTCTGCTGAGCTCACTGTCATCTTTCTTGTCACTTTATTTTCCCATTGGGGTTGGGCTGAAGCTATCATTTGTAATGAAGACTAGGGTTCATGTGGATATGTTAAAACTTATCCTGCTTCTTTTGGGGCTAGCCAGGTACCTGGTCTTCCTAAACTCCATGTGCTATGGTAGGCTGGCCATGATGAAGCCATGCTGGCTGGAGATTGTCCCAGTTGATGTACCTCTCTTTCTCTGGGTTAATCTTAGGGATGTGGTTTAGTAGTGGACATGTAGAGTAGCATTAATGGTTGGCCACAATGATCTTGAAGGTCTTTTCCAACCTAGATGATTCTGTGATTATAATCGTGCAAATTAATGTAACCCTGGTTTGCAAACTCTGGGTGAACAGCTGAACCAAAAGCCCCTTCCCTCTGCAAATGAGGAAGCTACATTACACCAGCGAGACAAAAAGATACTTTCTGGAGAAACACATGGTCCTCTGTAGGAATCCATGAGGAGCAGGGTGGCGGCGGGGGTGGGTGTCATTTAGCAGTGAGGGGCACCTCTAAAGTCTCTTTCTGAGGGTTTTATTTTTGAAACATTGGGAAGGATGGCCTCCCCTCCCCAGCTGGCCACCTTCTTTGGGGGCCCCATTTGTGGAGCCCTCCCAGGGGGCACCATAGGCTGTCAAGCTCCCAGTCCCTTTGTGTTGCTTTTCCAGTTGCTTTTCACGTGGGTTTGTTGGGGGCCGCAGGGCTCCCCTCACCCCTGCAAGCCACAGCAGCGTCCCCCTCCCCCCCCTGCCCCTCAGCAGGGCTCCCCCCCGCCCAGCACCCCTCAGCAGGGCTCCCCTCACCTCTCTGCCCCTCAGCAGGGCTCCCCT